>JAFVLL020017906.1:0-21515 GCA_021397915.2 Tor tambroides | reverse complement strand
ATGTGTTTCTTGAACCTTAAACCGCATAAACACATTGCATTACACCAAATACACAAAATAATGTTCTTTTTAGCAACGTCATATGACCCCTTTAAGTGAGAAAATTTTGTAGGGAGGTGGATGCTATTTATTTTGAAAATTGTATTTTTCTCCTGTTTTTAAATTAGAGAGGGAGTCAGGGAAGGGCCTCTATTTTATTTTATTTCCCTTTGGTAAGGAATTTATTTCTCAAAACCCTAGTAAGCATACTTTTTGTTTATTGTTTTGGCATTTTCCCCTCCTGAAGCCTTTGTTTAAGCTTTTCCCACATTCTGTTAAATAAAATATGTTGCTTTATTTGCTTGAAACTTTTGTTGCTGAGCATTTTTGTGTACCTGTCCTGGAACTTGGAGACGCCAGTTCTCTCAGTCTTTTTATCCCTAGACTCTTAAAGGGGCACGTAACAAGTGGGGGCTCGTTTAACAGCTACATTAATTTGGTGAGTACAAGTTCCCTTTTCTAGTTCTTGCTTTCTTGGGGGGGGGGGTCTCTGTGGTGTTAGAAATGGAGTTTGGTCTATTGGCGTTTACTCTTTCTCCCACCACAGAGGTCTTCCATAAATGTAGAAAAAAGGATCTGATTTTGATTGCTGAGTTCTTTAATATAGAGGTAGCAAAAGAAGAGAAACAAGTAATTAAGGATTCTCTGTTTGAACAGCTTGTGCGCAATGGTATTTTACCAGAAGTTGAAGAGCAACCTGCAGTTACGACAAATGCCGTGGCTGGAGGGGTTGCTTCTGGTGTAAATACCACTGAAAGTGCGACCTTTGATCCAGCCTTATCAGTTCGTTTAAAATAATTATACCTTCAAGTTAAACAGCAGGAGAATGAAAATTTAAGTTTAAAACTCAGAGTGGTAGAGGCAGAAACTGATAGAGAGGTTAAACTCCGCACTTTAGCATTTCGGTCGGGGGAGATGAGCAGGAAACCCATTCACCCTCCGTGCTCCAGACGTCCCTTTGTTTCTTCCCCCGCGTCTTCTCCTGCTGCACCTGTAATCTCAAATGTAAGGGATGCTCAGGAATTTGATGTCAGTAAATACATCAAGCTTGTGCCTCCCATACTTTGTTGCATTTGAGCATGTCGCAGGTAAGCTTAAATGGCCGAATGGTATGTGGCCGATATTGCTGCAATGTAGTTTGACAAGTAAAGCTCAAGAGATTTGCGTGTTGTTACCAATTGAGCAGTCTCTCGATTATGAGGTCCTTAAAGCCACTGTTCTCAGAGCATATGAACTGGTCTTCGAGGGGTATCGCCAAAAGTTTTGAGCGCATGCAAAGTCAGCGAGACAGACGTATGTGGAATTTGCGAGAGAGAAAAGACCACTACTTTTGAGCAGTTGCAGGAGTTGATCTTACTGGAGGATTTTAAAACCTGTCTTCTGAGTCGTCATTCATTTAAATGAGCAAAAAGTAACTTTGTTGTTGAATACTGCTGTGTCAGCAGATGAGTTTGTTTTGACGCACCGCAATGTGTTTCCATCTGGCCGATCAGCAAACATTCCGCTTGCTAATAAAAATACTATGCAAGATTTGTCACGTGTATCTCTGAATATGTCAAAAAGTAAGGGAAATCGGGACAACAATTCTGCCTCTTCAGGTGGAAGAGACAAACGTTCCTGTTTTTACTGCCTTGACCAAGGTCATCTGATTGCTGAGTGTCAAGCTTGGAAAAAGAAAAATGCTGAGGATAAAACTAAGAAGGCTGCGTTGGTGCAAACTATGTCTGTAGTTAACCCTTTAGAACCTAAAGCTAAAATAGGCCGTTTTCACTCATTTTGGTTTTTTGAGTATAAAATTATAACACAGTGTGGTATCTTCAAGTGCAAGGTGTCATTTTTTTCAGAAAATTACTGGCTTTCAAGAAATTACAGTTATTGTACATTATTGTGAGTGGTGAGTTTGTAAATAGAATTTAAATAGACAAAAAAATAAAAAACGGGAAGAAATTTTTCTGGTTTTATTTAGAAAAAAATCAGAAAACTCATGAACGAAAGAATCTAATGCCTCAATCTTGAAAAAGGAACTATAATATGTATATACAAGTCTTTTTGGGACACTGGATTGCACAGTTTTCACTCAGGAGCCTTTTTTTTTTTTTACCCCAGTTCACTTAGTTTTGTCGTGGCCACGACATATTAAGTCGTGGGAACATCATATTAACTCGTGGGAACGTGATATTATGTCGTGGCAACGAGATCCTTTTGTCGAGGTAACGACATCCTTATGTTGTGGCCTCGAGATGTTATGTTGAGGGAATGACATTCATTTCTCGTGGCCACAACTTCTTATGTTGAGGGAATGACATATTTTTCTCGTGGCCATGATTTTAATGTGTAAACAAACCTACGTGACCATAGCAACCCGGGATTATCAGGGATTCATTAATATTTTATTTTGAATTAAGAAATTATTATATTATTATAGAAATTAATACATAATTAAAATATTATATTGACCATAGGATACCGTGTGTAGTCAATTGCATGCGATGTAACCAGCATTCGAATTAAGTTTACCACAAATAGGCTAAATGTTAGGCCTACATAAAGTACATAAAATAAAATAGACCTAAGAAAACATTTTTATCTATCCCACAGTCTTGCTAGCTGTGTATGTCCATTAACTGATCATCTTTTTCCGTAATATTTGTATATTATTATTAGCTATTATCATCATTATTATTATTAGCCTATTATTATATTTTTATATTCGTTTTTTATTCATAAACAAACCTACTGTAAATGCTTGACATAAAGCTTTGATTATGCTGACTGGAATTTATAGCCTATTGGAAATGCAGTTTTAAGGTTGAATTTAACATATATTTATTTTTTTCTACGAATTAATAATTATTAATATTATAGCCTACTGCCTAGTGTTTCGTTGAGGAATGAATCATTCACATAGTTTCATTTGTAAATGAAAACACAGCACACTTATTTATCATCACGCACTGGCATAAATAGCCTACAATCATAAAGTACTGGCATAATTGTCAGGCGTTTACAGTATTTGCAAAATATATGGTAGCAAATAGCATAATTATACAGAACGTCAATAAGGTAAAACGATACACAAATTGAAAGGGGAAATAATAAAATATTATATTTATATGAAATAAATATAAAAATATAGCCCTAACAAGTTATTATAACTTAATAATAATAATAATATACAAATATTAAATGAAATGTTTAATGTTAATAAAAATGTTTTATCCATCTCTGATAATCCCAGGTAAACTCGTGGCCACGAGAATAGTATGTCATTCCCTCAACATAAGAAGTCGTGGCCACGAGAAATGGATGTCGTTCCCTCAACATAACATCTCGAGGCCACGACATAAGGATCTTGTGGCCACGACATAACATCACGTTCCCATGAGTTAATATTACGTTCCCATGAATTAATATCTCGTGGCCACGACATATTATCACGTTCCCACGACTTAATATGTCGTGGCCATGACAAAACTAAGTGAACCCAAGACGGCCCCTCCCGGGCACCGTAGTTTTTGGATCCTTCAATCCAGTCACTTAAATGTGGTGCTCTCTGAAGCAGTTCCTGTCTAACTGCAAGCATAGTCCCACATCACATTCCTGGCACTTCCATGGGGTGCTCCTTTTGCATCGTATGCAACGACGCCGACCCATGCTGGCCCTCTGTGAAAGGTCTTGAGTGTCACTCACAGGAACAGGCAGATGATCGCATCTCTCTTTGGGGCTGCCATCCAGGGGAACACCTGTGAGCTGAGCAGCTAGCAGCTCCTGAAAGTTTTGCCGTGTCATGTGCTTGTCATGGTGGATGGCACACAACTCTTTGTGTAAAATGAAGCTGTTGGTCACTGCAATGTCCAGGAAGTGCTGGAAAATTTTCATGTACCACTTCCGTGTTTTACGTTGCACCGACTTTGTTCCGAGCATTTGGTCAAGGCAAAGTGCAGTAACTACGCAAACACTGAAACTGAGAAAAATGCTTTTAAAGTTTTTACGTCAAACATGTTGTGTGTAGAGTAGTGGCAATGCATTCATTTAAAGCCTTCTTAGGATGACATTTTTTATAGCTAAAAACCATGACCACTGATGTGACCTTTGACCACCAAAATGCAGATACTGCACTCTGCCTTTGGATGACCTTACACAACTAAAACACTATTGCAAAAGCAAAGTGCAGTATCTACAAACTAAATGTGTTCATCCAGCTTTCTTGTTGTGTTTCTTACTACATGTTGATTGTTTTTAATAACTTTAATATTTTTATTGATGTGTGCATGTTGTGAATGTTAAAATTACTCAGTAGTAAGCCTCAAGATCGTCTTATCACAATGCTTATTTCACCACAAAGAGTGTTTTGCTCATTTTATTAAAAAAGTAATTCATTACAGACAAAGTAGTTAAAACAGTAGTTAAAAATTCACACAACTTAAACTTTGCCTAACAATATAACTAGGGATGCCATAAAGGAAAATAAGGGATAATTGTGATCAGTGTTGGGGGTAACGCATTACAAGTAACGCGAGTTACGTAATCAGATTACTTTTTTCAAGTAACTAGTAGGGTAATGCATTACTTTTTAATTTACAAGAAAATATCTGAGTTACTTTTTCAAAAAAGTAACGCCAGTTACTTTGTTTTCCCATTTATTGACTGACAAGTCTCCTGTCCCCATATTGGGAGAAATCGGAAGTACAGAGGCGTTGTGTGTGAACATGATGTTACTGTAGTTCTAGACTAAATGTGAATGTGCATTAATTCATCCCACTCGCAAAAAACAGATTTAGTATTCATCAAAATGAATTAAAACAGTGAAATGCAAACTCAGAATATGACGCAAACCTGCAATAATTAAATATGTTAAATAACACAAATGTATCTAATCCCATTTTATTAACCAATGTCTTTGATGCTGACCTTTGATGATCTAGTTCAACCATGCTAATAAGCAAAAATGACTTTAGATGAACTAACAATTGTGCTTAATTTTTTTATTGCTGAAGAGTGTTGACCCTTCTTCTCCTGCGTTCTACTGTACAGACGTGAATTTACTTTTCCTTCAGCCTGAGGTTTATTCATTACACTTTTTGGTGTGAAAGGGCTTTTACATTTGCTATAAATAGAACTTATATTAAAAACAATCAAGCCCTGCTCATATTTAAAAAGTAACGCGAAAGTAACGCAAAAGTAATGTAACACATTACTTTCCATAAAAAAGTAATTAAGTAACATAATTAGTTACTTTTTTAGGGAATAACACAATATTGTAATGCATTACTTTTAAAAGTAACTTTTCCCAACACTGATTGTGATTCTTTATAGGAAAATAAGGGACAGAATAAGGGATGCTCAAAATATTTGTACTGTACCACATCCTGTACATCATTTCCATGTCTGCGGTTAAGTATATGCAGGCTATAAAAGGTGTATAAAAGGTTCTCAGAAAAAAATAAAATAAAATCATTTGTTTGCTTAACGTATTTATTATTCTAAAAGGAATTTTAATGTCATACAAAAAATGTCACACACATTACACACAAACCACTGGCCTGTGAAATAGTGAAAGACATCTTCCCTCAGGTAGATTGCATGTTTTCTTGCCTAGCTGGATGTTGTGCTGACACTGTTAGACATTTCTGTAATTTCCACAGTTATTTACTGTATATCACCCAGTATAATACTGCAGATTCCCTTTACAGTAAATAACTGTAATACCATTTGCATTATGGGAATTTTCTGTGACGTCAGACCCCACATACAGAGACTTACTGTATTTTTTTAAAATTGCTGTACACTACTGTATTTGCTGTAACGGTCTCTTTGGTGCCATTCCATTGAGGTCATTTTATTTTCCTCATTTCTTACATTTGGATTGACACAATTTGCCCTACACCATGTCTACAACGCCACAACAGCTTGGGACTGACTACACTGGATGTGTTACATCACTTGTAATGATTGGAAAATCTGTTTGTCCTTCATGTCAGAAACAGCGCAAGCGCTTGGAGTACATCTGTACGTCAGAAATATACCGGGGCATCACTTTACTGTCCGCATCCACTGTAGATAATATATATAATGGATTCTATATTGTTGTCTGTTGTCGAGTCGCGGGTTTTGCCTGGGGATGAACCCGCAAGGGTGGAAGAGCTCCGGAGAACATCTGCGCTGCACTGAGTGTCGATGCACCTTACAAGAGAATAAGACCAGCAAGCAAGGTAAAATATATGTACGTTTGTCTGTGTGTTTGTGTCAGATTTTTGCACACCAGTTTAACCCATAGTAACATTTACTCGTCAACATGGCGGTTACAGAACTTTACCACGGTAAACTGCGCTATCGTTTCAAACGACTTTTGTCAGCTTATTGAATTAAGTAACCAAATTCAAATTATTTTTAACGAGCAACGCTCATCTTATATTAACATTAGGTTAACTAATGTGAAATTTAGTTCAGGTGTTAGTAGTTAATGTTGGCCAGTAGCCTATTGAGAAAATAAAATCGTATGTTAGCTAGGTTAAACTAGTTTTATGGCTAGCTGCCTTTCTAGCTTTAGAATTATTTTGTTATAATTTTTAATGAATTTAAGATTTACTGCATTTTTTGTATTTGTGTTTTAAAGGCAACTGCAATGAAGCATCAATAAAGACATGAGCATGCCAGCCACCCTGAGACTGATAATTCATGGTAAGAGAACAACTATGGTTTTGATAAATTTGTGTATTCTATATGGGTTTTTCAGAGAAGACATTTCTGTCACTTACAAAGTGGATGGTGAGCAAAGGTGGTGGCCACGTTTTGGAGCAGCACCTGGGTGTTGCAGATGCTATGTATTCTTTGGCTGCTTGTCTTTTTTCCCCCATTATGTTTCTGTTGCCTAAAGATTATTTGTGAGGATAAGTCCAGAGGATACCACATAATGCACTGCAAAACGTCCTAAGACAGGAGAAATGGTGAAGATGCACTGTTCCAGCATTGTAAGTCTGTATTTTTAAGTGTTATACATGCAAATGTTTTAAATAAAGAATTTGATATTTTGTAATTGTTGTTTCTGTTTTAATTGAATGCCAGTAGTACCTATGTAGAGTAAAAATAAAATGAATTCTACATAAAAATTATAAAATCCAATGAAATCTATATTAAAATGAATGAATTACAGTAGTACACTGATGAATTGGATTTTATTTACAGTAATTTACTGTAAAACGGTACGGTTTGCAACTGTAAATCAAATACAGTTTGCTACTGTAAATCTTAATTACAGTAACTTATTGGCAACAGTGTTGCCAGTAAGTTACTGTAAAAACCCTTTGAAATGTCTAACAGTGCATGATAATCATGTTATTTGCATTCACCCAAACTGATTTGCCAAAATCAAAACGTGGACCGTGAGGGGAATTGCAGTCAGCGCGAGTCCCGCTCGCTGTGAACCGGGAGCAACCAGGTGGCAGAGAATTCTGCTTGGTCATAAAGCCTTCCTCGAACGGCAATGCTAACAAATGAAACTGTGATTTGTGCAAAACGAATGATTACGTATCAATTAAGAATGTGTTATTTCTATGATCTGGTAGTCAATTGGCGTATGCCTGCGAATAGGGGACAAACTGCGTTCCGTATAACTTTCATACAGAACGGTTCTTTGATGAATTATATAACTTTACCGGAGCCAGCTAACTTTTGAAGGAATAACCCCTGTTACTACAATTGGATTAGCTGCTTGAAACGTGGAGAAATGTCCGAAACAACAAACATCAACGCGATTATAAATCAGATAATCATTATAGGAGTGATTGTTGTCAGAGTGTATATGGAGAAATGCAGGTAGGCTGTTTAATTTGCTAGCAGCTGGCTAGTTTGTTAACTGATTATAAAGCTGTCATTTGCCTTGCTAGGAGTTAATATTTTGCTATCTTCTTTACCCGTCTTTGGATATTTGCATTTTTACACGAGTTCAACCATCATTTGGCCGCGGGATACCAAGGTAGACGGTGCAGTATCTGCGGTGTCAAATGGGAAAACAAAGCCAGAACGCAGTAACTTCACTTACTGCGGTTTGCCTTGGTATTATCTTGGATTTTGTAGTTACTGCAATTTTGACACTCTCGTTACTCTGAAATGGGACAAAATTGAATCAGGAGACTTTGTCACAAGACAGAACAGATGTCACAAAGCCCGTTTTAGGACTTAACTCAATTTTGACCAGATGTGTAGTTACTGCGCTTTGACTTTGGACGGCAGAGAGGTGTCAACTCCCCCCATGTACTTATTGTACTGCTGAACTGCTGTTGGTCTGGGAACAGGGACCCTCTCTTTTCGCCCATCCTCTGTCGTCTGCCACCTTAGCACAGTCTCCCCGCTGTACACTGTGTGGACAGTTGTGCACATGGAGACCTCCCTTGTGTCCATCCACTTCACAAACAAAAGGACATCATCTCTGATCCAGCGAATGGAGCCTCTTGGTGACCTTTTGTTCAGGGCATTTTGTTTCGTTGAAGGAACACCAACTCTTCCTTCTCGATAAGTTCCACATGCGCCAAATCCCAGCTGGTTCAGATGTCGAAAGAGGAGAGGGCTTGTGTAGAAATTGTCACAGTAAATGACATAGCCTGACCCCAGGTAGTCTCGGTTCACCAAAGATGCGACAACATCAAAAGACAGGCCTTTCCCAGATGCAAATTTTGACTTCCCCGTGTAGATTTTGAAGTCAATGGTGTAGCCGTTGACATCAGCTAATACATAAAGTTTTATGCCCCACTTTGTAGGCTTGGCCTTCATATATTGCTTGAAGGACATCCTGGCTTTGGTGGCAATCATCCTCTCATCAACAGAAATGTGCTGTCTAGGGTGGTAAATAGACACGCACCTGTTCCTCATAATGTCCAAGAGTGGTTGCACTCTGTGGAGACAGTCATATTCCTCCGTGCCCCTTTTCTTGTCATTCTCTGTATCTTCCATTGGATCACTGATGTGTAGATTGCAGGAGATTGCTAAGAAACGATCTCTGGACATCACAGTAGCAGGAAAGGGAACATGAAACAAAGTCTTCTTCCTCCAGAAGTCCCTCACTTTTGGCAGATCCATCACACCCATGTAGAGAAGCAGACCTATGTACTTCTTCATTTCTTCAGGGTATACATCAGCCCATGTGAATTTCCTACCCCTCTCCAGATTTCTCACCGCATTCTTGTTTGTGTTTGCACACAAGATGTTTATGACCTCTTCGTCAAAATATTGACTGAAAATATCAAGTGGAGACTTTTTTCCAGATGTGAGTGGAGGCTGCACTCCAGGTATTCTTTTATGAGTAAACCTTGGAATATTGGGCACTATATTCCAGTGTTCCATCTTCCATCACGTGATAATGGTGAGGGGCTATGCGATTTCTCACGGCCATGAATGCTCCCACAGATATGGCTGCACCCACGGCTACGGCTCTGACCACGGACCCGGCCTCTCTGAGGTGGTGTTGTGTTCGATGTGGATGGCCCATTTGCTTCTTTGTAGGTAACTGGAGAAGCCACACTGGGAAAAAAAATAAATAAAGCATGTGTGTTACAAACTCTATATATTCATAAAGATACTTTTCATAATAAAGCAATTTATTAGTAAGAGCAAAATTGTAAAAAAGTAACTAAAATGATAATAATAATACAATAAGAAAGAAATAATAATAAAAATAAAGCCTGCAGTTGCTTACACACACACATGAATGCATGTACACACACATTGACACACACATACATGCACGTACACACCTATACAAAACATGCAGATATACACAAAAACAAAAAAAAAGTCTCTGTACTTGCTCTACCTCTGCAACATAGCAGATCTGTTCTGCCAAATACATTAACATTGCAATGTCCATTATTATGCCAATCTGTCATGACAGAACTACTAATGACAACCCACAGATGTCACAAAACAGTAAATTTATAAAGCTAAAGATTTTGACCTGAAGTTGTTGTATTGTTCTTGTAGATTTATGTTCATTTGCATTGAATTCATAACAGATTGATAACAACAGATTTCCAGGCATTCATTTTTCATTGATTACACAACTGATGTGTGCAGTTTTCTTTCTTTTCTTTTTATAATTGCACTCTTTTTTTGTGCTTCCAAGGTTGTATTTGCTACTCAATTCAATACAAAAGCTTTAAGGTTTACTTGGTTTATTCAATGTTTTAAACAAGCTTGGTCATGCTAATTCAGATTAGTACAACTGGTTTTAAATTAATCTTATTTTAGTTCAAAACTTCATAGTCCTGTTGTTAGTAATCTGCACTTAATATGTGTTTCAGAATGCCATTTTAAAGCCATGATTATATTCTTGTCTTAATTTAAACCCTCTCTGGGAAAGTCAGAACAAATAAAACTGTTCGGGCTCCTTTTTTTTTTTTTGAGTGCAACTTGAGTGCAAAAAGTGAATTAGAGTGAATGATTTATTATGCCATTCCCAAAGGGCATTTTAATATATGATAAAAGACAGCGTTACCCTTGTTCTGCCTCAGAGGTTCCTGCCCTGCATACATATTGGCATGGCTAAGAGCACTATGTCACTGCTGCTAAACTTGCTGGTGGTGTATGTCATCTGTGTACCATCCTCAGCACAAGTCTGCAGACTGCTTGGTCAGTCTGCTCTCTCTCTACTTTCTGCAGATAGAGACATCAACATTGGGGCAATTTTCTCACTCCACAAAAGTGCTCTTTTGAAGATACATAATTTCACTTCCAAACCAGAGCAAACAACATGTGGGAGGTCTGTATGATAATGACTCTGTAAGGCCTGTCATTGACAAAATGTGGTAATAATAATAATAATAATAATAATAATAATAATAGTAATTGAACATGCAATGATTATTTGCAACATTCAGCTGATGCTTTATTTTCACAGCTTGAACTTGCGTGAGTTTAAATTTGCTCAGACACTGATTTTTGCCATTGAGGAGATTAATAACAGCACACAGCTATTGCCTGGTGTTTCTTTGGGCTATAAGATATATGATTCCTGTGGCTCAATAGCTCAGGCTATCTTCTCAGGCATGGCTTTGATGAATGGATATGAAGAGACTCTGAGTGATACGTCCTGTTCTAGACCACCAGCTGTACACGCTATTGTTGGGGAGTCAAACTCCTCTCCCACCATTGGCTTGGCATCTTTAGTTGGTCCATTCAGCATACCTGTTGTAAGAGCTTGTTATTATGTTGAAGTAAATACAGAAAGCAAAGTGTTCAGTTTATTTAGTATGTGGCAGTCTGTTTAGTAAAATTATGCTTTTACGATACAGAAATAGAGTAAAAATAGAAAATTAAAAGCTATATGGAAAATATCTTTGCATGCAGTTAACATATTCTGCTTTTTTTTTTTTTGTATCTGTTGTAGATCAGTCATTTTGCCACATGTGCATGCCTGAGTAACAAAAAAAGGTATCGATCTTTCTTCAGAACAATACCCAGCGATTACTATCAAAGCAGAGCTCTGGCTCAGCTTGTCAAGCACTTTGGCTGGACCTGGGTTGGGACAGTCAGGAGTCGCAGTGACTATGGTAATAATGGTATTGCAGCATTTGAGGAGGCTGCAAAACAAGAAGGGATTTGTATTGAGTACTCAGAAGCTGTATTTAAAACTGATCCAGAAGAGCAATTTCTGAAGACAATAAAAGTGATAAAGAAGGGCACTGCCAGGGTGGTACTAGCTTTTATGGCATTCGGAGATTTTGTCCTCCTCCTGAAAGCAATTGCTCAACACAACATTACAGGGATACAGTGGATTGGCAGTGAATCCTGGATTACTTCTCAAAATCTGGCAGAAACAAAGGAATACAGTTTCCTTTCTGGAGCTGTGGGTTTTGCTATAGCAAATGCCAAACTTGTGGGCCTGCGAGAGTTCCTACTGAATGTGCACCCTGATCAAGAACCAAACAATGAACTTTTAAAAGAATTCTGGGAAACAGTTTTTCAATGCTCTTTCAGGAACAGCGACAGTGGTGGCTGTACTGGCACAGAGAGACTTGCAGAGCTGCAAAATGAATATACTGATGTATCCGAGCTACGAATAGTAAATAAGGTGTATACTGCAGTGTATGCTGTTGCACATACACTACATAATGTCTTCAGATCCTCCAACAAAACCAGCAAAGGAGAACAGGCCACACCACAAAAGGTATGTAAGAGCATGAAGAGTACAAAAACAAACAAACAAACAAAAAAACAGTCCTTGTTACACATTATACTGTATACATATGCATGACCAGATGCAACCAACCCTGCTCATAAGTCTGACCCCACACATGCTAATTAATTATTATTCATTGCTTTAATGTATAATTACACTGTAACAAGGACACAAGGACACACAAAAAATGAAATTAATAATGTTTCTGTCCTTTTTTCACTCAGATGTTGGAATATATGAAAGATGTGAGCTTCACTGTTAAAACAGATGAGAAAATCTTCTTTGATGCAAGCGGTGATCCAGTAGCGAGATATGATCTGGTGAACTGGCAGCCTGCTGAGGATGGAAATATTCAATTTAAGCATGTGGGCTTCTATGACAGCTCACTGTCTTCAGAGCAATGTCTTCAAGTCAATCAGGAACACATGCTATGGACAGGAAACAGTGGACAGGTACGTAGATATTATATACACTAACAGCATTGAAGGCATGTCAAATAGGTATTTGAATTATGAGGAGAGCCGTCAAGAAATATCATTTACATCAATATACCTGAAAATATATGAAATCAGAATGGTGCAAAAGCTGGAAAAGTAATTCCATGTGGTTAAGTAAATAAATAAAAAAATCAAATCATCATTTAGGCTTATTTGAAAACTTATTTTCTCATAGTTGCCTGTGTCCGTGTGCAGTGAGAGCTGCCCCCCTGGCACTAGGAAGGCTGTGCAAAAAGGTCGGCCTGTCTGCTGTTATGACTGTATTCCATGTGCAGAGGGAGAAATCAGTAATGGCACAGGTAAAATAGTACATGCTAGATAGCTCTTGCGATAAAGTGCAATAAAGTGAAGTGTAAACATTGGTTAATTGATCTCATGATTCATTTTCCATTCAAATAATCTTTTCTTGAAATTCCTTTACAGATTCTAGTACATGCTTTCCTTGTGATTTGGAGTACTGGTCAAATGAAAGCAAAGACAGATGTGTATTAAAAGTGGTTGAATTCCTTACCTATACAGAAATCATGGGGATGGTGCTTTGTATTTTTTCCTTCATTGGGGTGCTACTAACAGCAATTGTATCTCTTCTGTTTTATCTTCATAAAGAAACACCTATTGTTAGAGCCAACAACTCAGAGCTGAGTTTCTTGTTGCTCTTCTCACTCTCACTGTGTTTTGTCTGTTCATTTACGTTCATTGGTCGGCCCACTGAGTGGTCATGTATGTTGCGTCACACAGCATTTGGGATCACTTTTGTGCTCTGTATCTCCTGTGTTCTGGGGAAAACAATAGTGGTCTTAATGGCTTTCAGAGCTACACTTCCAGGAAGTAATGTCATGAAATGGTTTGGGCCTCTTCAACAGAGACTCAGTGTTGTTTCCTTAACATTAATACAGGTGATTATCTGTGTGCTTTGGTTAACAATATCTCCTCCTTTCCCATATATGAATTTGAGCTATTACAGAGAAAAGATCATTCTAGAATGTAACTTAGGTTCAGCCCTTGGTTTCTGGACTGTTCTGGGTTATACTGGCCTGCTATCAGTCTCGTGTTTTGTTTTAGCCTTTTTTGCTCGTAAACTGCCTGATAACTTCAATGAAGCCAAATTTATCACATTCAGTATGCTCATATTCTGTGCTGTCTGGCTCACATTTGTTCCAGCTTATGTCAGTTCTCCTGGAAAATTTACTGTAGCTGTGCAGATATTTGCTATTTTAGCGTCAAGTTTTGGTTTACTAGTTTGCATATTTGCCCCAAAATGTTACATCATTTTGCTAAAACCAGAAAAAAACACAAAGAAACAAATGATGGGGAAATGATGAAGCAATACAGACGATGCAATTAAAAAACAAACAAACATATTTTGTTAATTCTGTCAAGCAAAACAAGCTATGTGATTTTGGCTACTGAAGCATTTAAGCATTAAAGGCTGTTTCAAAATAAATAGGAAATGCTCAATGTTATAGTACTGTATAAATAAAATAAACAAATTAAAAATAAATAAATAAATAAATAAAACTTCATAGTCACTAAACAGGTGGATTTCCATGTTTCACAAAAATAAAGCCTACATTATAGCAGCACTATTTTCAGGGCTGTTTGACCCATTAGTTCTACTCTCCACAGGCTGTGGCAGGCTCTGCAGTGTAGGCCGGGTCAGCACTAGACACAGTGGACTCTCGGTGACCATCTTCATGACAGCCGTGTTCTGGATCTGCATTATATACTTCCTAATAAAAAATGACACAGACTTTTTGCATTTAACAAGAAATGGAAATTTAATTTAATAGCCTTTATTCCTTACAGCTTTCTGTATTTCCTTGAGTAAACCATATTGCAATTTATTCTGTTCATAATTTGAATGTACACAATTTTATGCATCTTATATGTATTTTATGTTCCGCTTCATACATATGTCATATTAACTGCAAATTGTAGATTTAGGTCAAGTTATTTAAATTAGCAGTTTGTTAGTCAGTCCATTCAATTTCATCCTCCAGTATACATGCTCCAGTCTTGTTTTTGTTGCATCCATCCATTCAAACCATTTCATAGTACTGAAACTGCACTCATCAGAATTACAAATAATTTGTCCCTATCATTCGATTGTGGTTACATCTAAATTTTAGTTATCTCTCCATAATCAATTCATAGCAGTAAATAAAGTGTTGTCATATTGATCACGAGTTTGGTATGGAGTACCACAAGGCTCAGTACTAGGACCGTTGCTTTTCACCCTGTACATGCTACCCTTGGGAAATATTATTATGAAAAATGGAGACAGCTTTCACTGTTATGCTGATGATACTCAGCTCTGTATTTCTTTGCAGCCTGATGAAACATACCAATTCACAAAACTAACGGAATATGTAGCCGATATATAAAAAAAACTTACTGCTAACAAACAAATAAACAAACAAACAAATGAATAAATGAATGAATGAATGAATGAATGAATTTGGACCAAAAACCTTTGCATGTAATAAACTAGAACACTGTCTAACACTTGGTGGCTGCCCTGTTAATTCATCAGTTAGGAACCAAGGTATGCTATTTGAAAGCCATATTTGTAACATTTGTAAAACACATTTTCCATCTTATAATATATATATATATATATATATATATATATATATAATATGTAATGTTTTACTGACTGGTTGGTGTGCATGCTTAATAAACAAACTCAATCTGAATCAAAATGGAGCAGCTAGAGAAAGCATGAGCATATTAGCCTGGTTCTGTCAACACTGCACTGGTTCCCTATTAAACATTCTAAAATATTGGTTATTACTTATAAAGCCCTGAATGGTTTAGCTCCTCAGTACTTGAGTGATCACTTATCATATTATAGCCCTTCATGTCCGTTGTGATCTCAAAAATCTATTGTCCTCTTTTTAGAGTTGTTTTACAACAGAATTCAATTTTGTTTGCATCATTGGAAAATTACTTTTCTGTTTGACATTGTAAAATTGCTTTGACTCGATCTGTATCGCATAAAGCACTATATAAATAAAGGTGACTTGTCTTGACTGTTGCTTTTCACCCTGTACAAATCACATCAATGTCAAAAGCAGAAAACATAATTCATGCATCCATGACCTCTGGGTTAGATTATTGTAATGCATTACTAGGTAGTTGCCCTGCAGACTTAATAAGCAAACTCCAGCTAGTCTTAATACAGCAGCTAGACCCAGAGCTGGCCCAAGGCATAAGCGAACTAAGCAGATGCTTAGAGCCCCGTGGCCACCAGAGGGCCCCCAAGAGTAGTCTACATGAAATGACCGTTTATTTTATTTTATTTTATTTTATATTCGTGATATATGTCAATGGACAGTGGTAAATACAAACGTGCAATATTAAATAATTAAATATTCTATACATATCATTTTATTATTTCTATAGGGACGTGTCATGCAGGCACAATAATGAGCATGTTGATAATATGTGCCGGACGCTGCCATGTGGATCTGTCGGATTAACATCACGTAAATTCACCTATTTCTCCCGAAATACATGAAAGTAAGTGGTCAGTTAGCTGGGAGAAAAACAGAGTAAACTTTATAGTAACCTACACAGTGTGTATTTGATAGGAATAAAACATGTCGTCCATTAATTGAAAGGATTATTATTGCCGCTTTCCATAGAAATCAGCGTGTAGCCTATTTAACAAACTAAATGTCTTTTTTTTTTACTTAACTGAAGTGTATTTAAATGTCTGAAACCTAAAATAAACTGTATTTAGTTGAAAACACTGAACAGTTATGAAATATGAAAAGCACAGAGTGCGTCTTTCTTTTTATTTATTTTTCCTGAGCTCGTCCTTCTCAGGCTCAGCGCCAGCCAAAGCGCGGCGCATCAAAGGGTTAAAATCGATCGCGTTTTGGGGGTGGAGGGGGGACGAATTCAACATGGGGGTTCTGTGGCACAAATCAGAGGTGCGTTTCTCAAAACAATTGTTAGCTAACTATGGCCGTTATTTCCACTGAACTCTATTTGTAACGACAGAACTTGCGACCTAGTTACTTTTGGGAAATGCACCCCTGGTCAGATCAGTAAAATAACTTTCCTGAGTATATATTTTTGTAATAAAAATAAGTTTCTGTTTGATAACAGCTTAACATTGTTTACCTCAGCCTACATTTTGCGTCATTATGCCTCAATTAGCTAGATATAAATTAAGAGAAGTTGTTTTCTATGTACAGATGCTCTGTTGTGTTTAATATTTATTATAAAAAGTATGACTTGTAAAAAAAAGTACAACTTCGATTAATATTTATGTTGTTAAATTAACATTCTGTTCTGTAAATGCATTGTCTGCTGTTTTATTTAGCTGCTTTTCAGCACATTAAGTATGCCACTTAATACTTTAACCCCCAGTTTCTTGTTTCACAGACAAGGCTTAAGCCTAGTCCTTGACTAAAATGTAAATCTGAGCTATTTCAACTGAAAGAAACTTGCACTGACTGATCTTAAAACGTGTCAGTGCCTTTGTTTTGTCTTAAGATGAACACAGTAATGTTTTTTCTAAGGCATGTTTATAAAAATCACTTAAATGTCCTAATTGAACTATGGCTTAATCCTGGCTTAGTCTAAGCCCTGTCTGTGAAACAAGGCCTAAGACTTTGAATGTTAAAGTGAAAATTAACACCTGACCAGTGACCACTGTTGTAAGTTTGCAACTGTTACAATTAAAAATCATGAAGGTAAAACATGCAGGCAGACAATGGTATGATGTAAGCAACACAGCTACAACAAACACAACTGATAATGGGTGCGTTAGGTTTATAGTGTGTGAATAATCAAGCTTTGACAATAACCAGTCAATATTGGCAGCACCGAGGGGCCCCCAAATAAAATTCTGCTTAGGGCCCCATAAAGGCTTGGGCCGGCCCTGGCTAGACCTGTCTCTTTAACCTATCATACACATAACACGATATCATATCTCTATAATTCAAATCCCTTAAGGCAGGGGTCACCAAACTTTA
Organism: Tor tambroides; assembly: GCA_021397915.2. Taxonomy (NCBI): domain Eukaryota; kingdom Metazoa; phylum Chordata; class Actinopteri; order Cypriniformes; family Cyprinidae; genus Tor; species Tor tambroides. The sequence goes on along the minus strand of JAFVLL020017906.1, from coordinate 3,819 downwards.
TCCTGGGGGGCCGGTGTCCTGCAGAGTTTAGCTCCAACTTGCGTCAACACACCTGCCTGGAAGTTTCAAGTATACCTAGTAAGACCTTGATTAGCTGGTTCAGGTGTGTTTAATTAGAAAAAAAATCAGAAACCTTGGAGTTGTGATTGATAATAAGCTGAATTTCTCAGAACACATTGCTAAAACTGCCCGGTCCTGCAGATTTGCATTATACAATATTAAGAGGATCAGCCGCTTTCTCTCGGAACATGCAACACAACTCCTTTTTCAGGCTCTTGTTCTGTCCAGACTTGACTATTGCAGTGCTCTCTTGGTAGGTCTTCCAGCCAATTCCATCAAACCTCTACAGTGTCAAAATGCCATGCAAAGTTAATCTTTAATAGGCTGAAAAAACGCACGTCTTACCTGTTCATCAATTTGCTGGCTGCCAATGGCTGTAGTAAATTCAAGGCATTAATGTTTGTCTACAGAACCACCACTGGCTCTGCACCCCTTTACCTAAATTCATTACTTCAGACTTATGTGCCCTCTAGAAGCTTGCGTTCTGCAAGTGACTCATTATTGTACCATCCCAAAGAGGCACAAAATCACTTTCATGGATTTTTTCATTAACTGTTCCCATCTGGTGGAATGACCTGCCCAACTCAATCCGAGCAGCTGAATCCTTACCCATCTTCAAGAAACCGCTAAAAACACATCTCTTCCATCTTTATTTGACCCTTTAACTCTAGCACTCTCTATTCTAATTTAATTTTATCTGTCTTTTTATAAAAAAATAAAAATAAAAAAACTCACACATTTGACCCTCTATCAATTGCATATTTATTCTCTAACTGCTAGCTTTTCTTGTAAAACTAACACTAGGTTTCTTTTTTCTATATTCTATCTACTTGTTAAAAAAAAAAAAAAAAAAACCTTTCTGAAATGCTTTATTGCATTATTCATAGACTTGTAATAGCACTTGCATGTTGTTGCTCTTTTTGTTAGTTTTGATTGCTTCTAATGTGTCCTCATTTGCTTAAAAATTAGCACAGGATAAAAGCGTCTGCTAAATGACTAAATGTAAATGTAATGTAATGTAATTAGGGTTGGAGCTAAGCTCTGAAGGACACTGGCTCAACAGTACCAAGTCTCGTGACCCCTGCCTTAAGGGCTTGTTAGGCTGCATAAATTTGGGCAACCAGAACCGGAAACACTTCCCTTAACACATATGTACTTGTTATATTTATTGTTGATATACTGTATTGTGTACTGCAAATGTTGTTGTGCTCTCATGATAATGTTCCTAATTTGGAAGTTGCACATTCCTACGGTGGCTCAACACACTGAAACTTAAAGGGGTCTTCGGATGCCCATTTTGCACAAGTTGATATGATTTGTTAGGGTCTTAATTAAAAGTCTATAAAATACTTTGGTTAAAATTTCTCAATGCTAGTGTAAACCCCCCTCTCTTCCATGGGGTGACGAGCAATACTGTTTACTTTAGCCGCAAAACTAGCTAAATAGTACATTATAAGGAAATGCGATTTGTAAAGATTCATAAAAAACCCTTATACTCACTTCTTCTGTAGGTCAGGCTGGATCACGAATGATTCTTGGGAACATAGACACATTTAGGCAGATTGGGGATCGGCGCATTCACTTCAAAGCAAAAGTAATGTTAATCCTCTGTGTCTTCAGCGGCTCAGATGTAGGGAGTAAATGACGACTGCTATATTCATTATTACATCCAACAACAAAACACCTCAATCGCTTAATCGGAGACATTCTTGTTTTCCCCTGCACCGGAGTTGACACAATGGCGGTCGGACTGTTTACAGGTCATTCAGCTCACTCAGGGCGGGTCTAAGGTAAGACGGCCTTGTCAATCAACTATCACGGGAGTGGCTTTTACAGAACTACAGAGCCCTTCTGACAGGGCTCTCAGAACAGCTTGATTTGAGAAAGGGGATTTTAAAATAAGGATAAAAAAAAAAAAAAAAACACTGAGTGGATTTTTATCATTATAGGATGGATGTGTACACACACTTCCAACTCACATTTATGTTCAAACAACTTGAAAAGTGAATTTTGCATCCATTGACCCCTTTAAGCAAACACGTGTAAATTGAAAAAGCACCAGCAAATTAAGAACACATCTTCATCAGTTTTGACTACCTATAGGGATGCAGCACCTATCACAGCACTCATATATAAGGTCCTTCAGTATTATCACCAGGTTTTGCGTTTCTCAATAGCAATTACCCTCCTCCATCCCCGACTCCTCCTCTTGTCAGTCAGGATTCAGCCTTCTGATTCTCCTTGTTTTGTGTCTCTGTGTTTTGTGTGTTTTATATGTCAACAAACTTGATGCTGCACCAAAAATTGCCCTCTGGGCTTATAATAAACTTTGACCTTGAAACTGTAAAATGTTACATTAAATTATTGAACCTTAATGATATCTGCAATACATTTATGTTGGTTCTGTTCTGTTCACACTGGGGGGATTATTGCTGCTCTCCCTGCTCTTATCCATGCTAGACTGCATGGATGCGCAGGGAGTTCTTGCCCAGAACAGATCCATACCACCAATCCAAACTGTATGCTTATTGTCAGTCACCTTTGACGGTAGTGGTCCTGACAGATATATATACTGCCGTAGTTCACCTACAAGCTACACAATATCACGTTCAATATCACAGGCGATTCATCTGCGATTCTGAGCATGAATTGCGTAGCTTGTCGGTGAACTACGGCTCTGTGTATTAAATGCCGCTCCATTTGAAAACAGGTGATGGAGATTTACTGCTAATCACAGAACCTTCTTTACTGACGGGATGCGCATGACTATCTCTTTACTGACGAGATGCGCATAACTATCGCATGCAAAATATCGTGCAGCCCTAATTCACAGTTACACTTTTACTAGTGGTCTGACCAAAAAAAACAAAAAAACATTACAACATCATTGTGATAAAGAAAAGAAAAAGAAATATGGGCACAAAGGCGAAAATACAAAATTAGAAAGGCAAACACAGGTAGAGCTTTGCTTTTACATGCAACACTGTATGAGGAATTTCAGAGAACTGGTTTATCATTGGTTGATCTATATTCTCTTCATTAGTGAAAGTCAAGATTCACCTGCACAATCCTTGGCAAATTTACAAAAAGACTAATAGAAATGTGTATAAATATGCTTGACAGTTTATGACAACTAGATCAACCATTTTGCATTTAATGACTTATACAATGAACTAATGACTAGATGTTTTGAGGGGTGAGACTTGCACAGAGAACTATATAATACATTTTGAGCAACATGACATTAGCAACTGATAATGTAGGAAAACGCAGACAAATGTACATAATCGATTGCATGAATGTACCAAAGCAATTGCAACTTGTTCAAAAGAGTGAAAAACTGCTTTTATCATGTGCACAAGTGACTAGATGATGTGGAGGTTGAACAAGTAGTTCTGAGATTTTCATTTGTGATCTGAGAAATGCACCAAAGCAACTGAGAAAACTGTAATAATGCATTAGTAAATGTTGAAATTAACATTAATAAATGCTGCAGAAGTATTGTTCATTCTTAGTTCATGTTAACTACACTAGTTAACTAATGTTAACTAATGAACCTTATTGTGAAGTGTTACCATTTATATAAATGTATCTGTATACAATAAAGCCACAATACCAACTACCAATAGGAGGTTTCCGGCCGACAGTAAACAATTATTTTGCCTATGTCACAATATAAGGTAAATCTGGCCCTGTACATGATACTGATTTTTGTTGCCAAATTGGTTTGGAACAGTTGTTGAATAAACAATTAAACTG
>JAFVLL020017905.1:0-24744 GCA_021397915.2 Tor tambroides | reverse complement strand
AACTTCATTCTGTGTGATTTATAAGCTTGTTTACCTGTGGGGACCTCAATTTAGGTCCCCACCGTGACACAAGTCTCCATGAGTCTGTGTATATTCAGGTTTAAGTCCCCACTGGAATATAAAAACAGGTACACACACACACACACACACAGTCTCACACACACACAAAAATGAGCTGCATGGAAAGTTGCAGAACATTTCGACTGGAACAAAACCTGGAACAGTGAGGAGACGGGGATGTGGGAATGTGACAGTGGATTGTGTGCTGTGTTACTCAGGATGTGTGTGGGCTATTGTTGCTCTCTCACTGCAGCTTCCTGCTCTCCCATGAGACGACCAGCGGCCCACACACAGTCTGATCAACAGATACCTCACAAATCCACACATGCAGCACACCACATAACCAAATACATGTATTTACACTACCGGTCAAGAGTCTGGAGTAAAATGTTTAATGCTTTTGAAAGAAGTGTCTTCTGCTCAACAAGACTGCTTTGAGCAAAATCTAGTAATAAATAGTAAAAATGTGAAATATTATTACAATTTAAAATAGCTGTCTTCAGTGTGAATATATTGTAAAATGTAATTTTCATTATATTCAATATAATATATTGTGAAATGTGATTGATTGCTGTGATCTGCAGCTGTATTTTCAGCATCATTACTCCAGTCTTCAGTGTCACATGATTCTTCAGAAATCATTCTAATATGCTGATTTGCTGCTCAAGAAACATTTCTGATTATTATCAATGTTGAAAACAGCTGTGCTGCCCAATATTTTTGTGAAAACCGTCATACACTGTAATTCAGAATTGTGAGGTAAGTTAAGAAATTCATACTTTTAATCATCAAGGATGCATTAAATTGATAAAAATTGGCTGAAAAGACAATGTTACAAAAGATTTCTATTACAAATAAATGTTGTTCTTCTGAAAGTGTTTTAAAGCTTGTTGTTTTGTAGAACATCACAGTTATATATGATATGAGAACAGTAGGGCCTGTAGATAGGGAGTACATGTCATTTAAGAAAAATATAATATTTTCAGGATGACATTTATTTATTTATTTATTTTTCAAACCTAGTTTGTGGGGCAAAATGCACCAATGGTACAAATGTAATTTTTGTAAAAAAATCTGATAATATGAAAACTCTGGACATTGTTCATACTTGGTTAATAATTGATGTCACTGTCACTAAAACTAACTATTCTGGACACATTTAACTTGTGTTTCAAAGAAGAAAAAAACTGAAACAGTCCTGAATTAACTGAGCTGAAAATTAGCATATTAGAATGATCATGTGATGAAGATCATGTGACACTGAAGACTGGAGTAATGATTGTGGTAATATATACATACCAGAGAGAGAGCGAGAGAATTACTTCTCTCAGTTTCATATACTGTACATTTTTTTCATATGTTAAATCACACTTCAAAATGACATGAACAGCATATCAACTCAAGTGTCATCTGGGTCAAAGAAGTACCTCTTAAACACACAGCACAGTCTAATGGCCCGTTCACTAGAGCTGTGGTTCTCAATTTCAGTCCAGGGTTCCTCTGCTCTGCACATTTTGTTTGTCTCTCTTATCTGATGCCCTCGGTTCAGTTCATGGATCTCTCTCCTGACGAGCTGATGATCTGAATCAGGTGTGTTACTGTAAAGAAGGAAGATATACAAAATGTGCAGAGCAGTGGTGCCACAGGACTGGAATTCAGAACCATTTCACAACAATGTCAATAAATATAATGATAACTATAAAGGTGTTGCTTTAAAAATTGATTTAAAACTTAAAAGTAGAGTCCACACTACAACTACAACGATAACGGCACAGAGGAGCAATATCGTTGAACTTTTAGATCAATTTTTTAACTTTAGATGAATGATAAAATCAACGATGGCCAATCAGAATTTGTGAAGAGATTGTTCAAAAACACTGATTCATTCAGTAATGAAACAAGCAAAGTATTTATGAGTGAGTTATTCAATCATTCATTCAATCATTCATCCAAATCAATTCAACTTTTTAAACAGACTTCAGCAATTCATATTTTATCAGAGCCTAGTAAATTACTTTGTTTAGTTCAGAATCGTGGACAAATCATGATCTCTATTTGAAAAAAAAAAAAAAAGTGATTCTCAATTTATCCAGAATCGTGCAGCACTACTAAATAGTGCAAACAAACCGACTTTGGCCGATGGCTTGGGTTGTCACAGCCTTAATGCTTCACAAACACAGCGGAGCAATACTTTGTGCTCTAGCGCCATTATTTTATCATTTCAAACATAAACTCTGTGTGTGATTACTAGAGAACAAAAATACTCTTCAGTGTTAATGACTAGACTTGATGTCAGTAAACTGCGAAGCGTAGAATCACACTAGTCATTATAAAAAATCACAACACCCATGAGAATCACTCCTCAATCACAATGACCACAGATATACAGCACGTACGGGAGACACATTTCACATTTATTTCATATTAATGCCAAAATCCTGTTAGTTGAATCATTAACCGATGAGCCTAAACATAAGAGAGGAAAATGATAAAGAAATAAATAGGACACTGGTACAGCAAATCAGCAGGATTGAGCAACACATTAATGTCTCTTTCAGACAGTGGGTCTATTTGAAAGAATAGGCCATAAAATTGCACTCTTCCTGTTTTCCCTGTCTAAATAAAGCTTGGAAGCAGCCATAGAGAAGAAAAAAAAGAAAACACATTACAGGAAGAGATTCGAGCTCTAGTTAATGAGAAGTACTAAACTGCCAAACACAACTCATTCACAGGCCCAAAGACAGGCCCATGCAAATGCCACTTTCAGGAATTGTCAAGTTTTCTACTCTTAGCTTCATGTCTTCATCTTCAGACTCAAATGATTTATTTCTATGGCAAACCTCATTGTGCTAAAATGAATCAGTGTGTGGCTTTTCAATATTTGGCAACACTTCATAATAAGATTCACTTCCATTTTTATGGATTTGGCAGATGCTTTTTATCCAAAGCCACTTAAATTTCATTCAGTGCACACATTTTATGACAGATTTCAGATCTTGCTTTCTGTGGGAATCAAACCTATGATCTTAGCATTGTTAGTGATGTGTTTAAGCATTTATGCAATTATTAATTTTAAAGATTAATTCCAACATTTACTAAAAAATAAATTCTGTTAATATTATTAAATGGACCTGTGCTGACATGAATTAACAATGAACAGTTGAACGGTGAGCAGTTTTATTAATCAATAGTGTAACAAATGTATTGCTCATTGTTCATTAACTAATGAGATCTAATTGTAACGTTTTACAGAATATTTCATGAATACATTCCTTCTTCTCTATGTGCTCTTGAACAATGATAGCATACCGGGTAAAATATAATTGCAAGGCATATCAAAAACATCACAATGGACAAGAAAGAGAAATCTGAGTAATTCTGAATGCAATTATCATGCAAAATAATTCATGCTGATCCAGTGGTTGGAGTGTATCAAGCTGCCAAATTCACATGATTTCAGCAAATCAGACTTCATTACATCATAATTGTTTCAAAGTATTTCAAAATGTCAACGGATCAGCAACAAAAGAGAAAATATGATGTCCTATTAAGATTGTATGCATCTGAACAATTTCCCATATCATTTAAAGAATTTCAGCTAGTTGTAAAAGCTATTCCAAATTGTTTGATACACTTAGTGAAAAGTCACCTTACTTTCAGAGTTGACAGTATGGTCTCAAACTATTTAGCTCTTGCTGTAATGACAAATATCTTATACAAATATTTCAGTAAAACATTTTTGCAGTGCACTGATCCCCTACATTAAGTGGAAATCCATATAAAATTTGTATTTCAAACAAAGTTATAAAAAAAGGACAATTTAAATACTTAAAATTTACCCTTGTAAGTAACTCTGTAGATGTTCATGGACAATGACAGCAAATGCTCTTTCTGTACTGTAAATAACTTATATTCTGCATGACAAACACTGTATTCACAAACAAAAAAGTGGAAAATGCATACCATATTTTATTTATTTTGACTAAATATTGAGTCAAAATGTACTTTGTAATGTAATGCCCTCCACATCCAAAAATAATGAAACTTGAATTTTTTGGAAAAATAAAGATGATAATGCCTCTGCGACATGAGATTGTGCCTTCTTTGGTACTTAATGAAACCCCATACTTGTCTATTAAATATGTAGGCTAATTATATTATGGTTGTCACAAAACGGTGTTGATGAACATGCAAGAAGATGAAAACTTAACAGTCTTCAGTATAATCCACACAAGGTATATCCACACAAGAAAGGCTGGTGACACACATATACAGTGATGATGCCTGACAAACTAACACTGAACAGACAGGAAATTAAATACACAGACCAAATGAGGATAATTAACAAGACACAGGTGAACTAACTAATGTAATCAAAGGAGAGACAGAAACTAGGTCAAAAAACAAAACTAGACAAACACACGAAGTCCAAACTAACAGAAACCGTGACAGAGGTATTACTTAACAATAGAGTGTAATATCCTTTAGGACACTTTAGCATGCTAAGTCCATTCTACACATTTTTGCACAAAATTAGAGTAGAAAATATGATTGTCTCTGTCTGCCCTGATTGTGCAAAATGTTCAAATGCAAAAGAATAATTTGGGTACAAAATGAGAGGTAGCTCCTATATGATTGATTCCACTAACTTACTATAATAGTAATAAATGTGTGAAAGATGATGTATGCATTTAGCTATCCAATGTTTCATGCTGTTCCTATATTCACCACAAGCCTGTTTGAATGCCATATTAAATGAATCAATCTGTTCTGCTGTAAATGCGGCCTCAGACCACCCAATCCACAGCACTGCTTTACAGCGGCTGTAACCTGACGGCTCGTCTGCGTGGGAACCTTTCTCAGCACAATAGCGGCGGGGCATTTGTGCGGCGGGTGTTTGTGTTGGCCGAGGTGGCTGTGATTCTTGGGGGAGTCAGACAGAGCGCAGGCATGAGATCTGCTCCAGCGGCTCCTCCAGCTCTGAACATCCATCACGACACACAGCGCTGGAGCCCCGCCACAGACAGGCAGAGATGGCCAGAGAAAAAACACCAACAACTATATCATTCCACTGTGATTTGCTTGGACATGTACCATGGTAATAACATGAGGTTTCTGAACTTGTACAGTGATAATACCATGCTTTTTAGACATAGTACCATGGTAATACTATGGGGTTTTGGACATTTACTATAATGTCGAAAAAAACACTAACAATTTACTAACAACACGCAAATTAAAGAACACAGACACAACATCTCATTTACATATCGACCAACGCAATATACCAAGCGCAGCGCAAATTAGAGCAGTCGCAAATAAAGAATAAAGACATGAAGAAGCCACAGTACGTTGAAAAGAACCGGAGGCCAAAAAATGAAGAGTTGCAAGAAGTTTTGATAGAGCTGGTATTGCGTGACTCCTAGGTGAGGGTTCCAGGTCGTCTTTTATTTCCTGAAGCAAATTAAAAGTTACATGGCTTGGTAAACTATATTTTCATGTTCTTCTTGCATTCCAAATAAATTAATAAGTGTGGAAAAAAATCCTCTCCCTTCTACCACACGCTCTCTGTTCTCTGCGGTGCCTCCTCTAGCAACAATAATTGCAGCCATTACAAGCGCAAAATATAAGACATGCTTTTTTGGGCGTTAAATAATGGCGCAGATACTAGTAATTTGATGAGTGCAAACGTTAGTAAATCTCATTGCGTGAATCACTTGAATACTCTCCTCCCATAAATTTTGCGTCTGAAAGGGAAATTTCCTACAAATGCATATTCAATAAGGTCAGGCACAAAAACAACTCTGTCCAAGCCTTTTCCACGCTAATTCATCACTGCGCGTCTTTAGTAAAACCTGACAGTTCTATTTTAATGCTAAAAGATGGTTTGCGCTGGTGCAAGCTGTTAGTAAAACTGGCCCTTCGTATCTGCTGATTCTGGCTGTCTTACTGTTCTTATCTTGCTGGATCTAACAGCAGCTTTTGACACCATATCTCATCATATACTTATTTCTCGGTTATCAGCTACTGGCATCATGGGTACTGCTATGTCTTGGTTATATCATATCTAGATAGACAATTTTTTATTAGTGTTCAAAACTTTAAATCGTTGTCTTGTTCTCTCTCTCAAGGTGTCCCTCAAGGCTCGGTTCTTGGACCTCTTCTGTTCAACGTTTATTTGCTTCCCCTTGGTCATATTATCTGTAGCTACAGACTCAGCTATCATTGTTTTGCTGATGACCTGCAAATTTACATATCAGGTTGCTCCGCCTCTACTCGTCCACTTAATTCACTGAATGACATTAAAATCTGGTTACATAGCAACTTCCTAAAACTAAACAATGATAAAACTGAGCTTGCTGTATTCGGTCCACCATCTCTCTTAAAAGAGTCTGAACTGAATATATCCATTGATGGGGCTATGTTAACACCATCCCATTCCATTAGAAATTTGGGTGTAATATTTGACTCTTCAGTTACATTACAATCTTATATTAGTTCTATTTCCAAGACTGCATTTTACCACCTCCACAATGTCTGCGTCCTACTCTCAGTACCAAAGACACTGAGACTTTCACACCTTAATAATCCCAGGTGAAAAAAAGTGCACTTCCACTATTTACTTAAAGTGCTCTATTTTCACACACTAATTTTGTACTTAATATACTAAAAATGATGCTTTTGTACTTCTTAAGATAAACTTAAGATCATCTAAGTGTACTCGACTGTGCTATTTTGGGACACCATGAATATGAACTAAAATGCACTTGTAACATACTATCTCTGTATTTAAAAATGTATTTAGTTACCACTTGTAGTACACTTGAACCTATCTTTCATACACTAGTACACTCAAGTGTACTACAAGTGGTGACTAAATACATTTTTTAAATACAGAGATAGTATGTTAAAAGCACATTTTAGTTCATATTCATGATGTCCCAAAATAGCACAGTCGAGTACACTTAGATGATCTTAAGTTTATCTTAAGAAGTACTAAAGAATAATTTTTAGTATATGTGACCCTTAAGTAGCATGGGCATATTTGTAGCAATAGCCAAAAATACACTGTATGGGTCAAAATGAGTTCATGTTCCATGAAGATATTTTGTAAATTTCCTACCGTAAATATACCAAAGTTAATTTTTGATTAGTAATATGCATTGCTAAGAACTTCATTTGGACAACTTTAAAGGCTATTTTCTCAATATTTTGATTTTTTTTTTTTTTTTTTTTTTGCACCCTCAGATTCCAGATTTTCAAATAGTTGTATCTCGGCCAAATATTGTCCTATCCTAACAAACCATACATCAATGGAAAGCGTATTTATTCAGCCTTCAGATGATATATAAATCTCAATTTCAAGAAAATGACCCTTATGACTGGTTTTGTGGTCCAGGGTCACATATTAAGTACAAAATTAGTGCACGAAAATAGAGTACTTAAAGTACATTATGGAAGTGTACTTTTTTATCACCTGGGAGTTCTCGTATCGATCACTGTAACTCATTTCTCTCATCATAATGAGAATAGGTTAAAATCGAGAAATTGATCTTTTCAACCCAGTCCTAGATTGTGCACAAACATAGGTCTACCTTATACTAACACTTCAGATCCTTCATATGTTCACAGTCTCTTGTCCTCCAGTTGCACTCGTGATCTTTTGAGAACTGAGGGTTTAAGACAAGCATTACCAGCGACTGCCCGATGAATAAACTCTGAGGTCCAGACCCTCCAGCAGAACCCCACCCAGGGCACAGCGGACCCCCAGTGCCATACAAACACCATCAGATCCACCAGTCTGGCCCTCAGCCCAAACACAGCCGGACTCCGACAGCAGCGGCTCCTCTGGAACAGCACGACTTCGGCTCTGCCTCTACATCTGATCAGGCCTCTGAAGAACAGCAGGCCCAGCCGGAGCCCAGAGCTCCCCCGTACGACCGTACGCTACGCCTTGTTTGGATTTCATAAGTCACGTTTGACAGATCACACAAAGCACTGCCATTACAGAGAGAGAGCGAATGATTGTTTTACAAGTGAAGTGTGCTGTACAGTTGTACAAAGCTCTAATGTGGTGAACTGAGCTCAGCAGAAATCCAGGATCCCGTTACATCCAAGATGAATTACTGACGCAGACGCAAATGATCGTAAAACACATCTCAGTTCTCACAACAATCTCTGCTTTCAATTTAGGTCTAGCTTATCAGCTGTGACAGATGTGGCTGTATTCTGGCAGCTCTATTAACAGGACAATTGCAGGCAGTATCACTTCATATTAATGTACACATACTCACTATTAAAGGCATAGTTCACCCAAAAATGAATATTTGCTGTTAATTTACTAACCTTCAGGTGACTTTTTCTTCAGTAGTACAGAAGAAAGACATTTTTAGCTGAAACTGTGATCATAAAATGCAAATCAATGGCTACCGTCAGAGTCAAAAAAGCAAATACAACACAAAATTAATAGCCGTTGCTCCTGACGATATATTGAGGTCTTATGAAGAGAAATGATCTGTTTGTGCAAAAAACACTATTTACAACATTACCTGTAATTCTTGGATTTGATTGATAGCTCAGATTGTCAGCTCTTTCTTTTACCATGAGCCATTGAATGCTGTTTATGCTGCTAAAAACCAGCGGCCATTTATACACTGCAGTCTTGGGAATGATATTCTCATATATACATATACACTTTCTAATAGTCATCACATCAAGCATGAAAACAAGTTAAAATAAAAACAATAAAAACAAAACTGCATCATTTTTCTGGCGTTTTCTTAGCAGTGCTGTAATGTGAGAGTCTCCAGACATAATTGAAATCTATTCTTTTACAATTTTGTAAGGTTTTCCAACAAGTGAGACCATGTAATCAGTGCTACTTTTTTTTAGTGAGGAATAAGCTCTTATATTATGAATGTATTAAGTTGTGCTCCTTAGCCATGCAATCATTAAAAACATCTTCAGGTTGTAAGGTGTTAACACTGTAAGTGCTGTTTTGTTTATTGCTTTATTGTTCAGATTAACTCTTTAACGAGCGAAACATTTTAACGTGTTACCTTTTTATCTGACATAATGATTTTCAGATAAGCACATTACAAGCTGTTTGAAAAGCATGCAGTCATTAGTATTACGTGCTTAATTATATAATATATTTATGTCCATGTGTGTGTACAGTACACGCATGAAGGCTTAATGCTGGTGGTCCCTCTGGCAATGATATTTATTGTCTTTAGGCCATAATAAGTCCGTCTGGTTTTGATTGTGCTTCCAGAACCCCCTCTTACTCTGGAGAGACAGAAATCAAGAAAGAACGAACAGAAAGAAAGAAAGAGAGACAGTGGACAAACACTTCTTCTCATGTCATTCAGAGGGCTCTGTGAAACAGACACAAATGAATAAACACCTGAACAGAAATAATGTCACCTGCTTTGGTCGAGACACATGCAGTTTATATATTCATCACAATGAGGCATTTACAGCACCAGTTTTGGCCCTCCACAGACTACAGGTTGCAAAAAATGATTCTATATGATTATGATAAGACTAGATTTTCACAGAATTAATGATCCTAATTGACAAAGTCTCACCACATTACATAAATATAAATACTTAAGATTGAGAGACAGATGAACATGGAGGAGTTTTTCCTGTAGCCGCTGATCTTGAGAAAATAATACTCAGAGGCAGTGGAAGTTGTGTATATCTATCCACCCTGACCTAGAAGTGCATTTTCACACACTAATATTGAAGCAAAGGGCCACATCAGATCGCATCAGGGTGAGAAAGAGTCTGAAAGAGTCACTCTCCAAGAGACACGATAAGGAGTGTGGGAGTCATGTTATAATAAATAAAAACACATGCGTTATGCATGATTAAAAACTAATGTATTTAGTGTTGAAAATGTCACAATGTATTTACCTTAATCTAAACAGTCATAACTATAAATATTGCATTTGCAATATAAAATTGCCATGATACAAAAAGTAATGACTATATATACTTTTCGTATCATGGCAATTTCATATTGCAAATGCAATTAGTCAAGTTCTGATTTATAAAAATGTAAAATTTATATACTGTAGGTCTGCAGTCTGGGGTAACACATTACAAGGAATACAAGTTACGTAATCAGATTTTCCAAGTAACTCGTAAAATAATGCATTACTTTTTAATTTACAAGCAAATATCCAAAACAAAACAAAAAAATCAAATAAGTAACACCAGTTACTTTGTTTTCACATGCATTGACCAACAGCTCCTGTGTTGCCATATTGAGAGAAATGGGAAGTAAATGCAGAGGCGCTGTGTGAACATGTTACTGTAGTTCTACACTAAATATGAACATGCATTTACTCATCTCACCTCCACAAAAACAGATTCAATATTCCTCAAAAACAAGAAAAACAGTCAAATGCAAACTCAGAATATGTTGCAAATGTACAGCAATTAAATACATTAAATAACACAAATATCATTTATGTATTTATTTAATCCTATTTTATTGATCAGTGTCTTTGCTGATGACCTTTGATGATCGAATTCATTCATTTCACTTTTGGTGAGTTTTTTACATTTGCTAAAAATATAACTTTTTATGTTCAAAAAAAGCAAAAAAGTAAGCAAGCCCAGCCCAGATGCAGAAATGCAATGCAAAAATAATGTAACACATTACTTTATATAAAAACGTAATTAGTTACTTTTTTCCAGGAGTAACGCAATATTGTAATGCATTACTTTTAAAAGTTACTTTCCCCATCACTGTCTGCAATATACGTAATTCTCAAATGTCTGTTTACTGAAGCCTTATGTGCAGAAGCCATAATAATAAGATAAAGTGAAAACGTGACATCAAAGAAATCATTAAGAAATAACCCTAAGATAACTGTTAAAATTAAACACTTGTGACAAATTCACAAATATATGAGAAACACAAGAATTAAAGATGCACATTTCTTGTAAAGAGCTGTGAATTAAGAGACAAAATCTTCCAAGGGGTAATAATTTTAAAAAGTGATTATTTACAACAACATCTGCATTTGCATGGGTTTAAATGAAACATTTTTGGTTTAAGAGACAATAAAAATAGATTTGTGCATCAAAACCACTCCTTTCCTGGTAAAAAAATAAATAAATAAAAGAGCTTGATTTTCAAAAATCAGCAAATTTGTGACAGCTGAATGTCAAAAATATGTTCTGTCTCTAATTTTCAGTGCTTATTTCCTTGTTGGACTCTGGCAGTCAGAGGTCCATAATGTAAATAATTTATTACTAATCAGAATACATAGTCACTTGTGAACGGCCGTCAACAAAAGAGCAAGCTTTTATGCACAGAAAGATGTAGTTACAGCATCTACTATCTGGAGCTAGTTACCCAAACTAACCAACCAAACCTTAATCCATCAGGACTGAGCTGAGATGGTTGGTGTGAAGAGCTATTGAGTATTTGGATCACTTTGACTGAAAACGGTAGAAGAACATTCTGCTGTTGAGTGAAATGCTGATGATTCTACTGATTTAGTCTAATAAACAACTAAAGAAAGCATGCAACTGGTGAAAATACATCTTGAGTCCTGCCCTCTAGTGGACACAAACTCTGAGCCGTCTCTGAGAGCTTGAGTTACAGTCCAATCCAACACAGACATGAAGCAGCTCACATCAGACACATTCACGGGAAGCGTGTGAACCGCTCTTTGGTAGGTCTTGCTTTTATTTTGCATGCTTTCTGGTGTATATTTTAACAACAGAGAAACACTTTCTGTCTCATTGTAATAATAAGTGTCGAATCCAAGCATCTCAGTCTTTCAATACTTATAATGCTTCTACACTGGGACTATTTACTGATCTATCAAAGTAGTAAATATAAAAATAAATAAAAACAGTGTTATTTTTATAAGACAAAAATATTAGTATTAAGTAAAATATTAATTTATTTCAATTTAATTAATTCATTTTTATTCCCTGTCTGTACAAGCAGTAATCTAAGGTGTGGCTCATTTAAACACCAATCAAAATACAATGTTTATCAAGATTTAATCTAAATCTAAATCTATCTATATATATATATATATATATATATATATATTTTACTTTGTATGTTTGTCTCATGTTTCATTTACAAGATCAACAGAACAAAGGAAAAGAAAGGTAAGACTTTTCTTTTATTATTTTCTTCTATATTCTACAATATTCTTTTAATTCACATTTACATGGAAATCATTGTTAACATATAAAACAAAATCTCTAAAACTACATTTGCTTTTAAAATCTGTTAAGATCATTTTCATATTATTTTCACAATAAATAATGTTCTAAAGTGCATATAATGCAATGTTACATACTCAACATTCAAAATATAAAGTGAAAAAACTACATTAATATATATTAGCTTTAACATGATCATTTTTCTGCTTTCCCTCAAAATCGCATCTTGCATCCCTTTTCAATTCTGTAGAATATGTCAAATCTAAAAACAACATTTGTGCACAGCAATATTCGCTCAGTAATCTCTCACAATCCAGGTACATTTCAGTCACTATATTAGGTGCATTCAAAAATCAGCATACTATTTAGGAAGCTTGAAAATCATAATGTTACAGTGATGGAGCTAAACTTTATTTATAATAGTCAAAAGCTATGGTAACACTTTCTGTACAATGCATTATAAAGGTATTCATAATGTAGACTGTAATGCATTTTATCTTTTCATAAATAATTACAATCAAAGTTAAAATGCATTATAATATTTGAAGGTTTGTTTGTCATGTGTAATGCATTAAAGCTGAAACAATGAATAGATAAGTATTTGAATGTATTATGTAGCTACAATAACAATAACTGTAGCTACAATTATTCATGACATCATGCATTAAAAGGTTCATTACAAGGAATAATTAATGCATTAATACTACATTTATAATGCATTATATATAAAGGCTTTCAGTAAGATCTGATTTAGATTGCTTTATGGTTCAAGTATGTTTTTTGCAGTCAAACTACTGCTTTACACTGCTTATATATCTTCTTTTTTTCCCCCTTAGCGTAGAATATGTTGTTTTAACTATATAATATAATATTCTATGGGCTCATATAGTGACTTTTTGCATTTTTAAGTGAACTGCCTATTTTGATTTCTACTTCATTTCAGAATCAATGTATGAAACCCAAAAGAGGACGTTTATGAGGCCGGATGAAGATCTGCAAAATCAAATTACACCTTCACTTCAAATTCTGGAATAGGATCAGTGACATATAGCTGTAATTAAAGAAATGCCATCAATATTAATGGGGAACATTCAGTGAATGCAGTGTGTCTGTATGTAATATAATGTCCAGTAATCCTCATGGTTCCACAGCAGGCTTGGTCCCTGAAATAGACAATAAAACATCATCAACATTATGTCGTTTCTGGACATAAAAATCAAACCGAGTTCCCTAGTTGATCTGATGTATTGACAGTGGACTTACATCAACTCTCAGGTGGAGGCAGGCAAGAGTTTCTGCGCGAGCGGCACATATTTTTCTGTGAAGAAAAAAAAAAGATACTTTTAGAAGTTCAAAGAAATTCCATAATTCACCGATTTTTGGTGTCTTTAGCGAAATGCAGGCTGTACCTTCTGATGCAGACGATAGTGGACGGCTGGATCTGACAGCCAGGGGTGCTTCAGCGCTTCGGTGGCTCCTATCCTCCAACTACACACACAGAAAAATAAACCAACAGCAATAAACACAAGCTCTTTAGCTCCAGTCCTGCAAGGGTGATGCATGAACTACTGCCACAGCACTCTGAGATAGTAATACTCAAATGGTTGAATGTGAACGATGCAATTAAAGGCAACTAACTATAGCATCATGCAGAGTAAGGTAGCAAAACAATCTCGACTGTCTCTTTAACACGTGTATTAATCTCCCGAGCACCTTTTATCCACCACGAGCAGTTTGGAAATGAAATCCTTGGCTTCTTCTGAGACTTCTGAGAATTCATCCTCCTCGAAGTTCCACTGACAGGCCAAAATGTTGTTCAGCGTCTGATTGTCATCGTCGCCGAGGAAGGGCGACAGACCACTGAGTCTGGAAAATACAGTTTATACACAAACAAATCTGAGTAGGACTTACTTTGAAAGAATTTTCACTAATGCTAGTAAATTTCATAAATGATTACAAAGAAATGGCAAGTAACACACTGAATTAAATCAAAAACTGAAAAAAAATAATAATAATAATACTAATATTAATTTTAAAACTAAAATTTACATAAAAACAAAAAATATAAAAATGAAAGATAAGTCAAAGTATGAATACTTTCGCATTTAAACACTGAAAAAAGTCAATTTTTTTAATTGATATTTTCTTTGTAATTATTTTGAAATTTACTAGCATTTTCTATGTGCAAAAAGTATTTTTTAAGTGTAAGATTTATTTTGAAAACGAGAATCACTCAGAAACTGCTAGTAAATTGTACGAATAATTACAAAGAAATGGAAAGTAAAACACTGAATTAAATAAAAAACTTAAATAAAAAAAAGAAATATTAAAAGAACTAATAAAAATAACAAAAGCACAAAACCAAATTACTAAAACTTAAACTACAATTAACATGAAAACAGAAAATATAAAAAATAAACTAAATTAAAATTTAAATACAATAATAGTATATAAATACTGAACAAAATGGTGAACACTGTAAAAATGGGTCTTTATTAGATTATTGGAGTATATTTTGCAAGAAAATACTAGTTTTACACTAAAATATGATGTTTAAGGCAATATGTTGCCATTTTCTTTGTAATTACTTGTGAAATGTTGTAGCAATTTCTAGGTGAAAAACATTTTCAATGGAGAATTCACTCTAAAACTATTTTCAGTCAGAAATTGAAAAGTAAATTTTTACAAATAATTGCAAAGAAATGGCAAGCAACTTTGAATGAAATCAAAAGCTGAAATATTAAAATTATTAAAATAACCTAAAAACCAATACAAATGACAAAACAAAATTACTAAAATTTTTAAACTAAAATTAACATGAAAACTGACAACATAAAAATAAAAGCTAAGTCAAAATATTAATAAATAATATAATAGTATATAAACACTAAAAACAAATGCTGTAGGATATACTTTGAAAAGTTTCACTCAAATAGCTAGTAAATTTTACAAAGAATTACGAAGAAATTACACACTGAATTAAATGTTAAAGTTAGAAAGACTGGAATAGTTTTTTCTTGTGAGACACACTTCTATAATGTTTATTTACAACTTCAAAAAAGGTACAGTGTACATAAAGTAAAATGTAATTGTGAATTGCTAACTTTAGTTCAGCTAGAGCATTTTCCAGTGTTCGTAACAGCTCATGTGACTCACAGCATGTACGTGATGACGCCCAGACTCCACATGTCCGTGTTAAACGACACAAAATCATAGTTGACCACCTCAGGAGAGAGAAACTCCGGCGTCCCGAAATTCACCCGTAACTTCTCTCTGGGCTGATACCTGAAGAGAACGAACCTCTCTTAACTCAAACGCTTTCTCATTTCTGAACAAAGACATCGGTGCAGGGAGCGCACTTACTTCCTGGCCAGTCCGAAGTCGATGATCTTGATCTTATTTGTGAGTCTGCTGACACACAGAATGTTCTCTGGCTGCAGGCCACAAGAAACAGCAAGGGTTATGAAGGCTACTCTGCTTATTTGCTTTAAAACTAGAGGAATGTCGGCCGTTTTTCTCCTCTGAGGGCCAATGACAGATCATATTTTTTAGATGTAAGTGTGTTTATTGTTGCATTACGCTGGGTCTCTGGTTGTACCTTTAGGTCCAGATGGAGGATGTACATTTTGTGCATGTAGCGCAAGCCTTCACAGATCTGCCTGATGAACATCACCGTGTCGAGCTCCGTCAGCTTATAGTTCTCATCGATGATTCTGTCGAAGAGCTCACCTCCATCAACACTGTTCAGAAGAAGATCAGCACAGAAACATTTTAATTCACTTTACAATCCTTACTTGTGGTTACAAGTTACTCATTATCACAAGTATTTAGCTACTCAGTTTTTATTATTACGATGGTAAAATCAAAGAAAACATAGGTTCAAGTTAGTAGCATCACTACTTTTAGTCACTCTGCAACACTTGTAGGACTATATATATATGAAATACTAAATTATGTAATAATATTACGATTACATTAATCACAACATTACAAACTTAATCGCGATTAATCGCACCCAAAATATATATATTTTTTTTAATATATTTGTGTACTGTGTATATTTATTATGTATATATAAATACACACACAGGCATGTATATATTTAAGAAAAATATGTTATGTTTATATATTAAATATATTTATATATATATATATAATATAAATTATATGAATATAAATATATGCATGGAAATATTTTCGAAATATATACTGTATGTGTGTGTCTTTATATATACACATAATAAATATACACAGTACACACACATATAATATATATATATAAAAAAAAAAAAAAACTTTTATTTTGGTTCTGATTAATCACGATTAACCATTGCCCAGCACTAATAAAAAAATTTAAAAAACAAATTAATTAACGAATTAACTTTGAACTGACATTAATTCGAGTTGACTGCATGCTTTATTCCACTTAATGAGAACTATCCATCAAGAAAGAACCAATAAAATGCACATACTATTCAAGTACAAGGATAACGTCGTTCCTGGACTCATAGGCCGCGTAGAGCTGGATCAGGTTAGCGTGGTCGAGCTGGTTCATAACCTGAATCTCATTCTTCACCACTTCCTGTCAGATAAAGCCATTATTTTACAACTGAACACTATGTGTCTGTAAAATACAATTTATACACTGAAAACTTCGTGTAGGATTGACTTTGAAACAATGTTCACTCAGAAATTGCAAGTAAAGTGGTTATACTTTATTTATATTAGTTAACTACATGTACTTACTATATGGTTAGGGTTAGGATTAGGGTTTGGCTTAGGGTTACTTGCATGTCATTATCCATAATTTATTGTTATTACAATAGTAAGTACATGTAACATGTGTAACAAGGACACATTAAAATACAGTGTTACTGTAAATTTCACAAAAATAACAAAGAAATTGTTTTTATTAAAAAAAATACAGAAAAAAAATGAAGAAATTGAGTCAAAATATTAATAAACAAAGTATATAAACCAAAAAAAAAATGGTGTAGATGTACATGTACAATACAAAATGTCTAAAACTTTAAAAATAACATTAACAATGCAAACTTGTTAAAAAAAATGCTGTTTGGTTTTTTGTACCTTTTCTTTTTGACTCCTAGCTTTGATTATTTTGGCAGCCAAAGTAAGTCCAGAGGAATTTTCAATGCATTTATGCACCTGACCGTATCGACCACTGAAAGGAGATAAACGCAGTTATCAGTGACAGTTAAGACACATATAAAAATGATTACACTTTATTTTGATCATCCACATTAGACATTCTTACTATAGTAGTCTGTCTGCTTCATATCTGTTAACAGTTTATTTTGATGGTCCCTTAAACAAACTGTTCTGACTATAAGTAACTTTGCACATACATGTCAACTTATTCTACTAACCCATAACAGTTTACTAACACTCTAAAGACTGCTAGTTTGCATGTAGCTGCAAAGTTACTTACAGTTAGTAGAATGTCTAAAGTGGACTATCAAAATAAAGTGTAACCAAGTGGAAAGTAAACACTAGTTCTAAGAAAAGATCCTGCAGCATTTGTGCGCAGATATAGACACTGATATTTTGTGATCTGCAATGACATTCACACATGTCTAAGTGTGGCTTAAGTGTCCAAATACTTTTTTGGAGCCACTGTATATGCAAAACGACATTTTAAAAGACAGAGCAGGAGGGACTTCAGGGAATCTGTTGTAATGCAGCGGGGGTGTCATATTTTTCAGATGCTATTGCATTAACAACAAGAAGAACATTCCCTTTGAAGAGATTGTTTTAACACCTAGTGATTAGTTTCCAGCTGGCGCAGAGGTACAGTTTCACATAGCCTGAAATCTCAATGTAAAAATAACTGGCTTGACTCTGAAGTTATGAATCGGGTGAAGGTTGTAAGGTTACGCAATTAGCCTTTGAGGGGATTAGCATAATTTACACCGTCTCTAAGACATTCTGTTCTCAGCCATCAGTTCCAAAATGCAAGAAAATACTTCCACAGACCCTCCGAGAACCTCCTGCCGGTTGATAGTGTAGAAGTTGTTAATCTGGTTGGGTTTGGCAGACACCACACGGTGGTTAAAGGGTGCTGCTGGAGGTGGGGTGCAATCTGCAGAAGATGGAGAACAAACATGAAGGTTAAATAGTCAGCATTCCTTCTGACCAGACACATATGTTGTGTTTTGGGAGCTGCTTTCCAAAATGGGATTCTCAACGGGCTGCTAAACTAGTTTTCAAGACACCTTTAACCAACCAGCACTACTAACCGATTAATTGGCTGCTTATTTGCCCATTTTTAGATTACTGACGTAATCGATTGATGATTGATTAGTTAAAGACTTTGACATAATTGAAGTTTCTCAAATACTTGAAATTTGTTTTGTAGACAAAAATGTGAATTCTCATTATGTATGAATTTCTTTCCAAAACTAAAATTCCCAAAACTAAATCTGGAGTGTATAGTAGGAAAAACACCATCAAGTGTGTATCATAAATGTGAACTTCTTCATAAAGATGGTTGAGAATGTCCAGAGAGTGTATTTTCCATCATATAGAAAATAGTCATAAAGAAGGAGTAGGAGTCCAAACATTAGACTGGCATCGGTCAGTGGTGCTAAAATTAGTATTTCTAGTAGAAATATCACTATGATGATCTATGATGAACTATCTTTTTACATTTTCAGCTCAACTCTATTGGATTTTTGCCGATATCTGGCCGATATCCGGTTTTTCAACTCATTTTTGCCGATATATAATTTCAGATTTCAAAATATTTCCTTTTGTTGGGAAACAACATCAAATCTCTCCTGTGCAAAGATTTTTACAATTTTGGTTAGTTTTTAACAAAACCTTCCTTGTTAGAATTAAATAAACAATAATGAAGTTCTTTTATAATGAGAGTACATTGAAAGCTTGGAAAATAACTATAAATTAACTATAAATCAATCACTGCATTTTTTTTTCAGACAGACACAGTGCTAAGCTTAACATTTTATTTGAAGATTTAACATTTGTAGATGGTCTAAAGCAAAAGAGTTGTAAAAATATTTTAGAGATCCTTTGTATTTAAGTTTTCATAAATGAGATATTCATCTTATCGGCAAGGCATATCGGTAGCATTTTTCATATCGGGCCGATGCCGATATTTGCACTTTAAACCATTACCGGCCGATTCCAGTAACGTTCCGATAATATCGTGCATCCCTACTCAATATATTATTGTTAGTTGTTGTAGCAAACTGATAAATTTGTGAAATGGTGGATTATGTGATTACAAGATATATATTCGGCTATTTGGTAGCATTTTATTTTGATAGCCCACTATTTTCCTAACCCTAACCTAAGAGTCCACTAATACTCTAATGAGAGTTAGTTGACATGTAGTTGCAAATTAATGAGAGTTAGATTACATGTAGTTGCAAAGATACTTATAGTTAGTAGAATATCTAAAGTGGACTATCGAAATAAAGCGTAACCCATTGTTTTATTAATTATCCAAAGTAACCACTGGAGTAACCACTTACCAATGAAGAGGTGATCACTGTGACCTTCATCTTCATCCTCATAGCTCTCCTTCTTCAGTTTGCTGAAATCCAACTCAATTTCCACACCATCGGCTTTGAAAACACCACGCAGATCTTCAGGTTCTTGTGGCTCCTCCTCGCTCTTGTCTTCCCCCTCCTCAACCCTGCTCTTCTTGTGGTCCTCCAAACCCAGATCTTCTTCTGTCACACGTCGTTTGCTGCTGGTGGTCACCTCATCTGTCTGCTCAGACTCAATGCTGAAACAACACAAACAGAACAGAGGCTGAAAACAGGAAAAAAAGCAAAGCTCAAATCTTATTTGAAAGAGCATCAGTGGTGTTGGGTGATGGGATCTGGGTCACAGTTAGCTTTTAATAAAGGTTCAAGTCTAGGCTTTGTGCAGGCCAGTCAAGTTCTTCCACACTGGACTCAGTAAACCATTTCTATATGGACATCGCTTTGTGTCATAATCAAGCCAGAATAGAAAACTGGAAGGACAGAATTCTCTAGAATGCAGTAAAACTGAGGTTTGCCATTAACAGAATTATTGCACTAGCCAAACCCATCAATTAGAAGACAGGGTTCAGATACTTTTGGCCATTTTGTATATGACATGGAAACCCAATCAGATTCACAACTCACCTTTGCTCTCTGTTCTCTGTTGGTGTAGGAGGCTCCGTATCAGTAATGTCAGGATCTGAAGGACCATCAGTAATCGTCTGGTCCTCTGTACCTTCTACCTCCTGATCTTTGAGTATGTCTGTGGTCTCTAATGGCAGCTCCTTAGTCTCTTCTTCCACTAATTTAGGTGTTTCAGCTTGGATCTCCTCTATCTTTGGCTCTTCATCTTTCCTCTCATCTTCTTTCGGCTCCAGAGTGACCTCATTTTCTACTTTCGAGCTCTTCTCTTGCTCAGGTTCAAGTGGTTTGGCTTCCTCAAGGATAAGGTCCTTCTGAATTGGAGTAACTAAGCCATCCTCTGATTTCTGCACGCCTTTTTCCAGATGTTGGGATGCTTCAGAGCGTTCTGCATTCTCTTGATTTAGTTTCTGAACCTCTTCAAGCAACAGTGCCTGCTTCTTCAGAGAGACTGCATCTACTGTAAACAAAGTAAAGCAAAAGACTAGATGCGAATGCAAAGTATATCAATGTATTACACTTACACACACTGAATAATTGTGCCTGACTGGTTTAAATGATTTTTGCATCAAGTATTTGTCCTTAGGTTTTCAGCCCTGTCAGTTTAGTAAGCTTTTTGTTAAATGTAAGTGTCATGTTTTAATTGCATTTTGTTTTACCAGTTGAATCGGGTGGTTTCTTCTTCTTCTGTGCTTTGAGGCCTTTGAGGCTCAGACGAAACTTCCCATCTTTGACTTTGTGATCTCTTAGCTTCGGAGCAAAAAAGAAAATATAGCAAAGACAAAAGATGAAAGAAGTAATGTAAAGTGTAAAAAGGTATTTGTGTTCCTCTGTAATAAAATAAGCTCAAAAACTCTAATATGCAAAGTGAATTTGTGCAATTCTTCCAGGGTCACAAACTGTGACATCACAATTCTTGTAAAATACACAACCGCATAGTTCATAAACCTATAAAGTTAGCACAATGAAGCAAGGAAATGTTTTGATCCAAGATGCTTGAGCCTGTAAGACTCAGATTTTTGGGCCCATATTCAAGATAAACTTTAGAACTTTTAGTCCAGATAGTTACAGACACAATTTGAGTGGGATTGGTTGTTAGGAAGCACTGTTAGTCTGGGAATAGTTGTGAAAGTGTTAGGTCATAAAAGTGCTGGTCTGCATTTGAAATACAAATAAGGCAGATGAATGCATAAATGACATGGTTTCCCTAATGTAGCACCATCAGTTGCAGTCTTTCCCTTACATAGCCTGGTGAATGACGTGTGGTGATCTACAATAACACAACGCATGGTATTTTAAAGGGCAAACAGTTGGGGGCAGGGGAGTAATGCCAGATTCCAGTTGAAACTATAGCCCAACACATAATTTCAGCTGACTTCATCTTTTTCCTTTATCCAAGTCAATGTTCTCCTTTCCAATCATTTAAATCATGATGATGCCACAAGAAAGACCAATTTAGTCAAGAAAGTCAATCTAACTTCAGTGGCTGGTTTAATGGCCAAGTGAGTGTTGACCTTTTGAAGACCCTCAAATTGGCACCACACCTTCTAACTCTACTTGAGAAAGTTTCCATGTGATAAATGGAATCGTAACATTGCTTCTTTCATTCAGTTGACTTCACAAAATGCCAGTACACTGTTTCACCTGATTGCACATACTCTGATGATCTTCCATCTGGAGATTGAACTCACCTTTATAGTGACAGGTTCATTGTTATCTGAGGCCTGGCACTTGCTGATCAGTTTGATTTTACTCTCCTTGGACTTGAGGGCCGAAGCCGCTTTGCTCTTCCGAGAAGCCGGCCCTTTGAACATAATATCCATGATTTTGGAAGTTTTCACAGTTTCTCCAATACAGCTGACCACCTGTTGAATGCTCATCACCAGTCTTTCCATTCCCTCCAGCTTTTGGGTCTGCTGCTCTGAGCGTTGATTTACTGCCAACATGATGCTGTTCATTTCTTGGCACATCTCCTTCATCTCGTTGGCTGGTCCTGTATGGATAACTGGAGGAAAATGGATCTCCTCATTTTCCACTTTCAGAGTTTCAACGTCTTTCTCAATTCCATCAATGTCCTGAGACATGCCGTCGAGTCGGCTGAGCACTTTTTCTTGGATACTTATGAGCCTGTCCATTTTGCTGCTCAAGGAATCAATCCTGACCTGGATCAGGTCAATACCTGTGCTAGAGTTAACAGAACTCATGGTCTCAACTAAAACCAACTAGACTTGTGGACAAACTAACAGAGATTCACCTGCCGAGGATGTAGCTGGATCAAAAATGCATTGATAATCCAACAATAAGCCAAGCGGAAAACTCATACGAGACAGAAGCCGGACAAAAACAAGACATTTTAAATCCCCCAATAACAAGATGATCCATCCATCTCCTCCTCTCCACTGAACGCTCTATGAACTTCTACCAAGTGGAGGTCACACTAAGAATGGAATGAGCCGGTCTCAGTAAATGTAACTGGTATGGGGGGTTTTACGTCAGCAGGTCCTGGGGAGGGGCTATGTTTGGCTCAGGAATTGCCGTGTGATATCTGAGAAGCTTTGAGTGCTAAAGCCATGTCAGATGCCTCCCTACCAGGTGTCAAAGGGGCCCCGGAGACACCCAGTTTCCAGAAAGGGCTGCTCAGAAAATGAACGGAAAGAAATTTGAGTACTGACTTCTCTTTCACCTTGAGAGGTTCGATCGGAGACGTCATGTTTTTTAAGATTTTACATTGATGGAACTTGCCAGGAATGGCTCAAATTCAGAAGGAATGAAGCAAAGAGTTGGGGAAACCAAGAGCATATGAAGGGATCAATTTAAAAATGATGGGGAAAACTGAAGAAAAATACAGAGGGCGATGACATGGTGATGGAACAAAAATATAAGATGGGAGAAAAAATGCTTTTGCATTTTCTCACAAAGTATTGTGTTTCCCCAAGAAACTCTGCATTCTCTTGCAAAAGTACAGCTTTTCCCTACAAAACATTGCATTGTCTTGCAAAACTTTTGCATTTTCTCACAAAAGTATTGCATTCTCCCTAAGAAATGTTGCATTCTCTCACAAAATATTTGACCTCTCACAAAACATTTGCATTTTCTTGCACAGGTATTTTGTTCACCCGAAAAACATTAGCTTTTGGCAAAACATTTACGCTCTCTCAATATTTTTCACAATTCACTTGCAAAAGTATTGCATTTCCCCAAGAAACACTGCACTCTCTCACAAAAACTATTGCATTCAACCAAGAAATGTTATATTCTCTCACAAAGCATTTGTGTTCTTTTGTACAAGTATTTTGTTCTCCCAAGAAATATTGCATTCTTTTTGCAAAACATTTATGGTCTCTCAATATTTTTCGCAATTCTCTCACAAAAGTATTGCATTCCCCCAGGAAATGTTGTATTCTCTCAAAAAACATTTATGTTCTCTCCCAAAGCATTTGTGTTCTCATGCACAAATTTTGTGTTCTCCCGAAAATGTTGCATTCTCTCACAAACATTTGTGCTCCCTCAAAATTTTTCACAATTCTCTCACAAAAGTATTGCATTCCTCAGAGAAACTTTGCTTTCTCTTGCACAAGTATTGCATTCCCCAAGAAACTTTGCTTTTGCTCACAAAAGTATTGAAATGACAAATGAAAAATGAAATTTGAATAAATTTTCTCCCACCACAAATTATTTCCATCATAAAATTTTTCTTCCCATCTCCTTTTTTTTTTAAGTATTTATTTATGTTTTACCATCAACATGTCCTTTTAGGGGCTCCAAACAAAATGACCTAATCTGAGGCTGTTTTTATTAATAAATAAGATTATGTTTCTTCTGATGTACAAACAGCGTGGCGGATGATGGCACGCTACAACTGGAAAAGAGGAGCCTGTGGAAAACTTTTGACCCTCTCGCAACTGAAACTAGAGCCAGTGTTCAGACTGATTCACCCTCTCCAGTCATCTAAAACAGCTTACTCATCCACAGATAAGACAGTTACGGATCGATTTTAACTTAGAGCATGAAATATGAAGCCCCCCTTCACCCTCCCCACCTCTGCCCTATAATACAGGTCACTTGACCCAGTTCAGATCACCATAAGTAAATGGTGTTCACAGTCATAATGTTGTCTTTGAAAGATATCAAATATCCTCTTAAATTACATATTTCTCAGATTTAATTCTCATGCTGCAAACCCAGATGTCTTCTCCCAGAATAGCATTAGAAACAGGGGCACTACTTCCACACCACAGTCATCGTCTCATAGTCACACGCATCATTTGACTTATAGATGGCGCCAATGTGGCTATATGTGGATATATTATATATATATATATATATA
>JAFVLL020017903.1:0-15443 GCA_021397915.2 Tor tambroides | reverse complement strand
GAGAGCAAACACATAGTACTTCCCCTGTTTATATCACTGAATCAAACACAAATGTAGTTTTTTCCTTGCTGGTTTGGTCTCGCTTTCCTAAGGCTATTAAATTCAGACTCGACTTGTAGTCTTTGCGTGCTGCTGGTACAAATACTGCTTGTGCACAGTGTTCCATGCCCAATGATTCATCGCTAAAATCTTTCTATCAGACTTGTTTGCCTTTTTTTTTACCAGTTTTTTCTATTCCTTGCCTTTTAAAGAGGAATTTTGGCTTGAGTAGTGTTTAATGTCACATGGAAATTGTTTATTAGCCTATTATTCTCTGGCATCATTTGTTAAAGGTTAAAGGTCAGTTATCCTATCTGTTTTGTCTATTAAATTCCTATTTCAGGGAGAGATTCATGTGAATCAGATTTAGAACTTTGCGTCAATAGGATTCCTATCGTATTGCTTAACATGAGATAAACTAAAACATAACATTAACTCAACACAGCATGCTTTAAAAATCATTCAGTGGTCAATAAATTCTCTGAACACCTTCCAGTGTTCCACTGAGCATGTTTGAAATGATTTCGTTGCATCTTTAGCTGAAATTCAATCAAAGACTGATTATAAAGCAAATGTTATTACTGTTAGGGCCAGTGCAATGTCTGAGCCAGCTTTGACATTTGACAGTCTGATAATACTATATGATATGATGTTTAATTATTGCATTGTATAGTGCAGAGCTCCTAAATTCAGTGTATTGTGATTATTTAATAACGTGTTAAATGCCTTTCTGGATCGTCTCTTGAAATGTAATTTATGGTGTAATAAGACTTATCGAAAGCCCCTTAATAGGAATTCAGGAAATTTAATTTAGCAGAGAATAGGTGAATTATGATTGCTTTATTGAGTGTGTAAAGCGGTTGAGACATGTTGGGGCATTTAAGGGCTTTGCCAGCATGGGGTCATTGATTATTTGGCCCTCTGCTGGCAGAAGCAGTGAAGTGCAGAGAATAACATACTGTGGGATATGAAATGATTCCATTATATGCTGAATAAGCTCTCTGAGTTCAAGTGTTTAGGTTTTGTAACACAATCTGAGAACGAAAAACATCACGTGCGTCATACGAGAGATTGCTTTAAAGACAAACATGAAGAGTTTCTTGTATAGGCTTGGTGAGTGCAATCTGTCATCAGAGAACACTGGACCGTTTGCCCTACTGCAAAAACAGATACACTGACAGTGATATCAAAAACGCAATATAATTGTGTGGACAATATTATTCCAACTTCAAATTTTCAGCATCATTACCGTAGTCTTTAGTGTCACATTATCCCTCAGAAATCAATCTAAAATGATGATTTGTAGAAATGTTCTATTTCAAATAAATGTTGTTCTTTTCTATTCAGGAATAGTGAAAAAGTATTGCAGTTTTCACAAAATATTAATTGGCAAAATCAAATCAGCAAATGAGCATATTAGAATGATTCTGAAGGACACTGAAGACTGGAGTAAGCTTTGCATCACAGGAATAAATTACATTATATACACTACCAGTCAAAAGTTTTTGAACAGGAAGATTTTTAATGTTTTTTTAAAGAATTTATCTAGGTTTATAGAGAGAAAGAAAGAGAGAAAGGGATGGATTGGTTGATCGATCGATCGATTGATCAGATTGGTGGATAGATAGCTATAGATATATAAGTGTATATATTAAATAATGCATCAAGAAATGGTTTTCACACAGACTACATATAAATTTTATTATGTGTGTAGATATGGTGGGAAATATATAATGCATATACTGTACGCATACAAATTTTCCACTATATATAATCATTTTATATTTATATTTTTCTGCAATTTAAATGCGCTATTGTGCTGCCTGTATATAATGCTGCAAGCAATGGTTTGCCATATGTGCACACAGAATACATATGGTGGAAAATTTTTCACTGTGGGTGGCGTTAGGCCGGAAAAGGTCCTGGGCTTTTTTCCCAGTCTCAGTAGTCCCAATCCTTCCCTGCTGTACTGTTACACTGAACCTGGGGTGAATAATGTGACACTGACGGGTTGCATATGCAGCAAGTGTGTGCCTGAGGCTGGGGAATGTATAATACAAATGCTCTCTTTGAATGTTAGCTAATGTGTACACTTTGATTCTATACATGCAAAGACAACAGTGACTCTTATCCAGGCTAACATGCTGGGTTCTGCTTGGAAAACAGGCCTTTGCTTGTTATTATGGATTTATTGTCATTATCACTGCCTAGACAGGAAAAAGAAATCAAATAAAACTGTGGAACTGTCTTGTCACAGCTTGCAGAGATGTAAACATGTTTAGGTAAAACCGCAATCTTGCAGTGATCAATCCAAACACACAGTACAGGTCAGCTGTCAACTACACATGATCACTTCCATATCTAGACATTTATGTTTAATATAGTCCACTCTTCTCAGAATAAAATGTCCAAATTATTTGCATTTCAAAGCGTGGATGGCATATGATAGGTCAGTAAGTTCTAACGTGAGTGATGTCTTTTTGTTCGTTATCTACTAACCAACTGTTTTTTTTTTCCTGCACAGTCAGTATTAAAATATATGGTGCCTGTCCTGAGTGCTGATTGGTCAATACAGCGTTCCTGTCCTAAAATACACAAAACACCTGTTCACCTGTCAGGCACTGTATCCTTTAGCGGAAATGTGCCCAAGTTTGTTTGTTTTTTTTAATGTTTTCCAGGAAAAAAAAAAAAACGATTTATCTTTCAAACAAGATACATTTCCTTGAAAGGCAGTTGTTTGACATTTTTAGATAATATATCTTGAACTATGTTTATTTTTGTTACCCTATTGGTAAATTGATTTTCTTTTAAGCTATAAATCTATCCAAATTGAGGTAGGTTCATAATTAAAATTACCACGATTTACTAATAAATAAATATTAATTGAATATATACTGAATACTCATATTCATAATATAGCACTACCACTCACACAATATTGCTTAAATGTCAGAAGGCATTTAAGACATTAATAATTAATTCATTGATACTAAAATTTCTCTTACTTTTTTCTGTAGGCTTAAAGCTGGAAGCCATGCTGTGTGAAAACTGAAGTTTTGCTGCCACCTTTTGGAATGAAAGTTTATTTAGGAATAATTAACCCTTGTTTGTGACTTGGGACATGGACAGAAAGAGTCAGGACAGAGATGGGAAGGCTGCCTGGGACAAAATGTACTCATCACAAGCAGTCAAAGTCCCTAAAACAGCGTTTGATTTCAGATCTCCCTGTTCATAGTTCAGAGCTCTTACAACAGAGCCAAATGCTTAGCACAGCATTCCTTGACCAAATAATGAATCATTATAGTTATATAATATAATTATATCAATACACTTCATATGACATTATAATATATGAAGTAAAGCTTTCATATAAAAGAAAAGAATAAAATGACAAATTTACTTCAAATGTCAGCATACTTTTATAAGTATAATAAATATAAGGCTGTATTTTGACCCTAATAGCAGCTTTGAATCTTTTGATTTCTGTGAATAAAGTAAAACATACTGGCTTTGTTCCATTATGATGACAGATGTGCTTGGTGGAAGCACAACAGGAGTTTAACTCTGGTAATGGCTCCTCTAATCAGTGTTACAATCTGTGTCGCTAAGAATAACACTATCTACTTAGATAAATGACCCCATGCTGGTAGGGCAGTGTGTGATGGATAGCTCTGCTGCAGTATCTCCATTCTGGTTCAAGGTTTGCTGATCTCCCCTTTTTCAGTTGAGTTTAGCCACAAGTGGATGACATTGCGTTTTAGATAAAAATGTAGGTCCTGCTGTAAGCCAGCTTCAGATGAGATGCAATCAATCACAAGGTGCATTTCATCTAGGTTTGTTGCCAAATAAAGCCTCGGTGTGATGAATAAATAGGTGAAGGAATTAATAAATGAAATGTCATTTCAGCTTTCTGATATAGGAAAAATGGTGTGGAATAAAAAAAAAATCCACAATTTTGGCAATACGCTTTAGATGCATTCACAATTTCTTTCTCTTGCAATTCATATATATATATATAAACTAAGATGAAAAGTCAAAATTTTGAGATGTAAACGCAAAAAAAAAGTCAGAATTGTAAGGACTGTTTTGCCCAGGAATAAAAAAGGGTAATTGTGACTATTTATATGACAATTTTGCCTCTTCAGTTATGCTTTTAACTCCAGTAATAGAGCATGGGGCTTGCAACGCCAAGGTCATGGGTTCAATTCCCTTTGAAAGCCAGGACTGATAAAATATCTACCTTGAATGCACTTCAAGGTCACTTTGGATAAAAGCTTTTGGATAAAAGCTGTAAAAAAAATTCTGAGAAGAAAAATCCTAATTGTGAGATATTAACTCACAATTGTGAGAAGAAGAAAAAACAGAATTGTGAAAAACAGAACTAAAAAATATAATCTTATTTTATAAAGTACTTCATAAGTTTATAAAGTGCCCTGTGATGAGACTTTTCTTCAGAATTGCGAATTTATATCTCAATTACAAGTTAACATCTTGAAATTCAATTTTTTTCTTGTGCACATTGCACATTTATATCCCACAATTCTTACTTTATAAAAAGTATTGTGTTATAAAAAAAATCAAAAATGAGATGGATCATCTCAAGAGGCTATCCCTTTAATAAATTCAATTAATTACTGTAAGCATGCTTTCATTTTATTTTATTTTATTTTATTTTGAATAACACATACAAAGACAGATAGTAGACTTAAGTAAAGAATGAACAGAATGACTCTTTTTAGTATAATTATTTGGAGTGCCAAAAGTACTAATCTCCATGATTATAACTGAACACTAATATTGCCATTCCTGAACAAATGACAGAAAAGCAAATAGTTAATTGATATTCTCAAGCAGTTGTGTTCGGTTTGAAGAAGGTTTGCAGTAAATCATAATGTAGAAGCACGTTGCTCCTGTTTGGTTGCACCTGTCAAATCAAACGCTAGATGTCGCTCTCTCCTCTGATATTGATGAGGAATTGAGCCTGGCCAGGGTGAGAGAGAGCTCTCCATACAGCATGTCACCCACAAATGTTTCCCAGCTGATAGAGGAAGAATTGCGATTCAAGGTTAGTTTTCGGTGTCCTATATTTTAATGCATAAATCTTTAAGGCTAAATAGATATGAGCCTGTTCAGGGAAATCAAAAAATACCTTCTAACAAAGAAACACACCACAGTATTCCCATGCACTGATGGATTTGCCTCAGGCTGAAAGCAAGTGATTAATTCTCCACCAAGACTTGGTAGTCCATCTCCAGTAGAGGAGCAAATGTGGATTGAGTCCTCGGGGACATAAAGCATCTGTTAAGTTTGCAGATGTATGTAGTCCATCCATACAAACATAACACCAGTCATTTCTATCATGCCGTTGTAAAGATGTTGAAACGTCCGATTTTACCTTCATTATGATAGCACATCACCAAGACATCTGTGTGTTTTCATCTTAAATAATCATTTTAAAAATGCTAAAATGTTAAGCATGCTAAAATCGTATGCTAGAACAATATTCAGCTGTTTATGGTGTTTCTGAATGTATGTGAGAATCCAGGCTTTTTAAGAATTCTTGACACAAAATATTATTTTATAATAGCACAGTGATTTTCAAATGATTTGCTTTGTCACTGACACTTTGGCAACATATGTGTGCTTACTGGATCATTTGTGCTTAAAGCTGTTCATTATTAAAACTCTTTGTAATATCCCGGCTTGTTTAAAATTAGTCCTGATACTAGACCCAATTTATGCAGCTTCATCCCTTGTCTTTCATATCAGGTCCCTTAAAATGACTTAATTATGTGATATCGCTTCACATTGCTCAGGTTATTTCACTCTGAATCTCACTTTTACGAGTCATTAAAAATTTATAGCATTTCATTACATGAAGTATCATAATGTAAGTCTGCTGCAGACTCAGTCATGAGCAACGTAAGGCACACGAACCACACACACAGCTGTCACAGACACATGCTCCATTTTTCTGTCATGCTCTTTGTTTCAGTTCAGTGAAAGCAATTTTAATTTGTTTGCTTATCAAAGTGGTCAGTCGCATCAAAACTCACCACCCCTTGCACTTACACCAAAAATGTTCCTCTGAGTATACAGAAATGATTGCATAGAAATGGTAATCTTTACCTTTAAGTAACATAGCTTGTGAGGGTGTGATATAATAAATAAACAACAGACTTCTCTCTGGTGACATATGCTGGATTTCTACATTCATTTAGTCTGCTAAAACCCCGATCGTGTATCTCCATATGTGTAAACCCATATGTACTGCCTGTAATACTGTGTGTATATATATATATATATATATATATATATATATATATATATACATATATTATAATATATGTACACACACACACAAACATATCTTGATAGAGTGTCATCACGTATAGTATGATATAGGAGAAAAACTATAAACTTAGCAACAAATATGCAATTTGGTGCAGTTTCTGATATTTATACAGTCAAAATGCAAGATAAAAATTGGGCTACCTTATAATGTAAATCAATGAGATCTTTATAACAGCATAGCAAACTACGTAAAATGCATATACTGTAAATATGTCAATAATGTAAGATTGTAAGATGATGTTTAAATAGCTTAGTTTTATGATCAAAGCTCTGTGTTTTTTATTATTATTATAATTGTGAGGGGCAAAACATATAATGCAATGAATTACAATGATGATGTGAGATGTACAAGTAAATGTTCCTTAAAACTTACATGACAGAAAGCATGTAGTAGGTTTTTCTTCAAAGATTTTGTTCATGTTAATAATTTAGAGACCTTAGAAATGTCTAGCACACATGCCGCTTGATACAGTAGGCTTTACAGGGTTAACATTCATGCAAACTCTGTATCAGCAAAGAGATATCAGATGCCATCATCCAGATTTTCTAATGGCTTTCATAGACCATATGTTCCAATTAGAGCATAGTATATGAATTTGCTCTTGCCCGCTGCTTGTTTTCAGGCCCGGCGAGCACAGCTTGAGGATTGTTCAGGCTTTCGCACCTGAAGCTCAGCGTTTGAGTCAGATCTTAAAGGCAAGACAGAAGAGGGATTTTAGCTCAGTCAGTGGATATGCTTCAGGGGAACCTGCTGCGTCTTCTCAAAGTCAAGCCGCTGTCAAGCATCTGACTGAGGTCAAAGTTCCTGTCAGATCTGAACGTCCATGTGATCTGAGCCTTCAGACTCCATATATTCTTTGACAGGTTTCAGGCCCGTCGTTGATAATTCTCAATGACACCCTGGAAAATAAAGCTCAATCCACATCAATCTGTCATCACACAACACGCAAAGAGTTAAAGGGATAGTTCACCAAAAATGGGAATGCACAAAAATAAAATATTAAAAAAGGGTGCAAAAACAAATTTCACTCATGAAATTTTGAAGTAGAGAGACATTTCTTGTAAAGCATGCTCCAATAATCTTTGTTTTATATACAACTTTGAAAAATCAGTTTTTACTGTCTTTTTCCCCCCTCCCCATACAATGAAAGTCAATGGGGTTGTTTTGGACAACATTCATGTTTGGTTCATCTTCAAGACCAAAAGTCAATTTAAAGACAATTTTGAATCTACTTTAAAAGAGTGGTGTGGATACAAGAGGTTCCAGTGCTTAATTTTAAGACACAACTGATATGTTTTTTTTATATTATTATGGCCATAGGCACTCAACAATTTCTCTGCTCTGCTGCTTGTAAACCAGATCTAAGCTGGTGTATTGAGGTCCCTCTGTTCCATACACTTCTTAGGTTTTACGCTCCGCTCATACAAGGTTCATGAAGAATTCTTCTGCCAGCAGCACACTTTGAAGTGTTCACTTTTTCTTCTGCTCAGAATAGAAGACATCTTCAATCATTTCCCCGTAGGCCTCATTATAAATCCAGCTGTCATTACGCCGATGGTGGGAAGCGGAGCAACACGCTGCTCTTGTTACTGTACGGTACACGTGGTCAAACGAGAGCTGCGGTTTAATTTGTCCAAACCTCTACATCTCCATCTGTTCCAAGACTCCATGCATGAGGGAAAGTTTTTTGTATTTTCCTTTCATTGCAAGAAATAGGCTTAGCATTCCTTTGTAGGAAATCAGTAAAGCACTGTTACCGGCTTTGAAATCCAATGTTTTCTCAAAGGAAATACTGAGAGAGAGAAAAGAATGTGTCTTATGCCTAAACACATGACGGTTAGGAGCTGGATATTTATATTTATGCTCTTCATTAACCAGGTTCTCATTACCTAGTCTTTGTTTAAATGATATTCTAAATTATGTGGCAAAAAGTGGTTATGCAAACAGACAGGACTCTGAATTCTCAAGGCTGCTTTGTTTATACTGGACTACCTTATTATATGATTGAATTTTTATTGCATCTTGAGGTTACATTATTTGAACATTTCCTAAATGAAACAGGATGGATGGAAAAATAAAATATTTTATTGTTGAGCCTCTGTCTTTGTTTGTCAAGGGAAGGATGAATGCTGCCTATAAAGACTCTTTCTTGCAAGCGCAGCACAGGGTTGCAGAGTTTAAAAATAAAAGCTTTGTTATATTGCATCATGGAAATCATTCACTTTATGTATGCATTGTAAATCACTTTCATAATATACAATTCCCTTTGATCCAAATTATAATAAAGTCTGGTAAAAAATAAATAAATAAATAAATAATATATGTGAGTTAGTGTTTGCCTTTTGTGTTGAAATCTATAATGATGATGATGATGATGATAATAATAATAATAGAATTGTATAATAAAATGTTAAATTACAATCTGACTGTATTATGTAGCATAAGGTATGCTTGTTCATATGTACAAATGATCAGAATGTTGCAATCAAATCACAAATGGTGACAAAAAACAATGAAACACTGTTCTCATTATTGCATTTGATGCTTTTAATATCTGGACAGTGTTTCATATTTTAAAATCTGCTTATTATTGAGTGTTACACAGATGCATTGTGGGTTTTTGGTTTAACAATGGCTGTTACTGTTGGCATTCTTTGGGTTTTTCCAGATCTTTGAAGAACTGTTGTCTATTTTTGTTACTGCATTTCCACCTCATTTGGTTCCAAGCCATCTTCTCCAGCCCAGAGCACTATATGTTTACTTTCTCTTTCCTAAATCACTAGTTTCCACAGTAAAACTTCTGCTATTTTCAACTGATGTATAATATGCAAGCAAAAATAATACAGGGACATAAGCATGCGCTATTGCGCTTGTATAGAGCAATATTATTAGCATTGTTGTCAGTCACTGTAGCTACTCTAATGTCTAGTAGGTACATTGGCACATTCACTAAATTTATCAATAATGCTTAGAAAGAGGTTTTTCTAAAGAAATCATCTGAAATGGACTTTCTTTTGATGCAATTTTAGTTTATGTCTTTCATTCAGAGGCAAACTAGAATCATTCTCACCAAATTCACTTTTTGTTTGTGTTTCCTCTTCAAGCTGCATGTGTGCTAGAGAGCATCCTGGGATCCGGACTGTTAGGGAGTATCCTGCAATTCTCTTGTCCTACTGAAAAGGAAAATGTCTCAGCTGTAATTCTTTCTGGCCTGAGCCATTGATTCTTGATTTTGTGTTTACAGCTGGTTGCTAATAATAGCACAGCTAACACTAGCACAGCACAATGCCTTGTGTTTATTTACTGCTTTTCTTTTGTTTGTTCTTTACTATGTGTGGAAGTTTGTTTGGAGATGTGGGTATTCATCATTCTCATAGCTCTCATGAGTGTTGATAGAAAAAAAAAAAGAGCAGAGCTGTAGGGGTCAGTATTAATATTTTTAGTTTTGGCATTTTTATTATATTATTACTGAAAACATATGAAAATAGCAAAGCACTAGAGGTCATTGTTAACAGCATTATTTTTTGCATTAACATTTTTTGTATTATATTATTAAATTATATTATTATATATTTCTGTATTATATTATTATTATTGCTGAAAACCTAGAAAAAAAAGAAAATAGCAAAGCAGTAGAGGTTATTTTATTTTAATATTAACATTTTTTAT
Source organism: Tor tambroides (assembly GCA_021397915.2). Lineage (NCBI taxonomy): Eukaryota > Metazoa > Chordata > Actinopteri > Cypriniformes > Cyprinidae > Tor > Tor tambroides. The sequence continues at coordinate 5,380 of JAFVLL020017903.1, read as the reverse complement.
ATTATATTATCATCTGTTGTGTTGTTGTGTTGCGTTGTGTTGTGTTGTTAGAAAATAGCAGAGCAGTAGAAGTACCAGTATTATGATATATGATATTAATGTGTTACACAGTGTTTGCCATTTGCTCAGTATCCATAGCACTTTAGCTCTTTCACGCTCAATATCGCTTCAGTTGCGCAAAGAAAAAGTTTCCTGTTTATAGCACAGTAATGGTTTGTTTGCTCTGAGCGAATGAACATTTCCTCAGAGGTCTAAGGGCTTCTACTGCACTTGGTTCTACTAAAAAGCTTAGCAGGGGTCACATATATCTAGCTGTATCTCAAAGCCCACACAAACGATGCAGACTTTCCAAAAGGGACAAATCCATGTAACATGCAAAGAGTAAAGTGAACCCATGCAAACATGCATCACACTTCATTTGATTTTATCAATGCTTTTTTAGTCGTAATTCTTATTTAACTTACACCTTTGTTTTGCCTCAGTTTCTTTTTTGCACGATAGAGTTATGCAAAGGAATGTGAGCTAGAGAAACACAGAGCCCCTCACTGAGGCCAGAGGGGTGCACGTCTCCTCCGAGAGCTAACTTTAGCTGTGAGCCTGTGTGGCGTGTTCATAGCTGCCACCGATCTGACCGGAGGCCGGTTCAAGACAATCCTCTTAGCTCCCCGCTGAGGGTCTGCTCCTTTATTAGCATTGGTGACATTCTAGACACGAGACGAGAGTTTGAAGAGGGGACAGACGCTCTGAGGGTCACAGCTACTGCTGCATGTGCTCTTCTGTCACAATATGAGAGGACGCTCTAATTAGGTCAGCGGTGAAACTGCTAATGGTGCCGCTAACTGATTTAGTTATGACTACAATCCTCTGGTATGTGTGAATGGCATTCTTAGCCAACATGAACAGACATCAGTGTGGCTGGAGTGTGTTTCAGGGCTAAGGTGTCCCAAAAACAGTATGTCAACTGAAGGCTGTGTGAACCCGCTGTGACCGATTGTTGTTACACTCCCAGTGTTGTAAATAAAGTTCATTAGCATCACTCTCTTTTGCTTTGGCTTAGCATCATTTTTTTTTTTTTTTTTTTTTTAAGTGACTGTCACTCTGCATAGTCTGTCTGAGCAGATGCTTGTCATTTGGAGGAAGATTATTTGCATAGAAATGAAAAGATTGTTTACACGCTGCTAGCTCATATTTGTGGATTGTCAAAAGTATGACAAATATGACAGTTTTGTGAAGCATTCCTTGCATTTAGTGCTTCTTAAAACATTAAAACGCAAAATCTGGCAAGTGCACTGCACAAGATATATGAATGCAAACTATTATACTCAAAATCCAATCTGCTGTTTTTATTTAAATCCATAGTGCCAAACAGTGCAAAACACGGAATCATTAAGGAGAAAAAAAAAACCTGTGGCTTTTTTTTTTAGCCTATTTACACACTACCATTTCTTTCTCTTTCTTTCTTTCTTTCTTTCTTTCTTTCTTTCTTTCTTTCTTTCTTTCTTTCTTTCTTTTTTAATTCAGCAAGGACACATTTAATTGATTAAAAGTAACAGTAGAAACTTTTACACTGATACAAGAGATTTCTGTTTCAAAGAAATGCTGTTATTTTGTGCTTTCTATTCATCAAAAATTCCTGAATATATTAAGCTACACTGATTTCAAAACTGATAATAAAAAAGGCATTTTAGCATGTTAGAATGATTTCTGAAGGATCATGTGACAGTGAAGACTGAAAAAATTATTTTGCATGCTAAAAAATTAATTTTGCATGGAATAAATCACATTTTAAAATAAACTAGTCAACATTTGAAGTGGATCAAAACCTTTCATCAGACTTGTCCTAAGACAAGAACGCATTTTGGTTTTAGGACAACTTTGATGAAAGGTTTTGATCCACTTCAAATGTTGACTAGTGTATTTTAAAATACTAGTGTAGTTTAAAACTACTATATATAATATTAGCAATAATAATTCACAATATTACATTATAAATATTAGCTTTTTTGTGTTTTTGATCAAATAAATGCAGTCTTGAAGAGACATCAAAATAAACATAAATAAACATCAAAATAATTTTACCAACCACAAACTTTTGAACACTAGTAATTTTGATTTTGTCTTTACTTGTATGTTACATGTCCGCGAATAAAAACCACAAAAGTGAGCAATTTGGAATAGGACCTAAGGCTGTAAATATCAGTATCGACACATATAAATCTTACATACCTTCAGCTTTCAGCTTTATTTTGATAATTTATTTTCTCTGACTGAAGCTTGAAGTGTGTGTTCAGATGCTGAGAGGCCCTAAACATCTGCTTTGGTCTGAGGAGGATTCTCCGGTTTGCTCTCTAATGTTATTGGAAGTGAAGCACAGTGTTTCTGTGAGTCATGCAGCCTTTGATGTGATTCTCTTAGGAGTTTTTGAGAATCAGTGTTACTTTATTTAGACTGAGGGTTATTTATGTCAACAATTTCCCATCTTTGGTTCTGTTGGCTTGTTGGTGAGATGTACTTTTGTACTTTGTATATGTATATAGAATGTCTCCTTGTTTCTCTGTATACAGTTTTGCCCCTAAGTACGTGAGGTGAGGGTTTTATTTTGTCTGATATGATATGCCCATAGGCCAGCTAAGCAACATCACAGCACAGTGATAACAGCATACTAGAACAGAGGGTCATGGCACCATGTTTGTACCTGCATATGAAAGCACTCACACGACTATAAAGCCCAACTGTTCAAGATATCATGCCATGAGCCTTTCAGTGTTAGAACAGGCCTTTCCCTGCTTCCTCCTGGAAGACTAATCTAAATGCATTCCTCTCTTTTGGTGAGCTGAGAGAAGTGACAACACTAAACAATTGGGTATATTTGGCCCCGCTTCCTGCATCCGTCTATTTATAGTCTTAGTTTTTTTGCCTCATGAGAAGCTTAACAGTGCAGACACTGGGAGAGTTTGAGGGGTGCCAGTGGGGGCCCTATGAAGACAAATTGTTTTAGATTGTGCATGAAACGGATTGTTAGGAATGCACGAAATATCTGTACTGTATCAGTTACAAAATTTTAATATATCAGTATCAGCCAATACTGGATATTTAACTCTGGATACTTATTTCCCCTATTTTTGTGTTAAGATTACATCTGCCTTTATGCAAAACTCTTGCAAAAATTAGCCTTTAAAACTAATAATTTAATAACACTGTTAAATGTAATCTTTAGCATGATCTCAAAATGAACATACATTTTCCATTTTCATACACTTCTGTTATACTATATATATATATATATATATATATATATATATATATATATATATATATATAATCACCATTAACTAAAATTAGAAACAAAACACTAAAATAAAAGCACATATGTGTGTGCATATGAATAGATAGATCAATATCTATAACTTTCTTATTGTCATGAAAATATGTGCATTTTCTTGTATTCTCTTGGCTGTGCCTGATAATATCTAAATCAAAATCTGAATTCAAATCTACTATTTAAAGTGTGATGCACTGTTTCCTGTGATTGTGATTCATGTGTAAATATGATGCAAGCATTATAAAGTCTGTGCAACACCATTTTGTGGTATAAATGTGGCTTTTGTTCAGTGTTGTGACTCAAGAAAGCCAATTTTCAGTTTTCTTTTCATCTCTAGATTGCCAAAGGTTTTAGAGGCTTTCATTTCAAACTCACATAATATCTAAGACCTCCAAAAGTTCACTACAAGACTCCACTACAAAGAGTCTGTCAATTTCATACATCAGAGAGATAGCATCATATAATTGCTACCTATTTTAAACCATAAAAGTCATCTGACATTCCATTGCTTCCTATTCACAGATGTGTCATAAATCTATGAGAAATACTGTACATTTATTGCCCTACCATCGTCCTCTGTGTGCCACATTGTTCGTCCATCACTGCCACATTCAAACATCTACAGTTCAAAATCAGTGCTAGGCTTTATACTAGATAGATTTAACAGCGCCAGTTTGTCAAAACAGTGCAGTTCCTGACAGTAATTATTCATGAGGCAATGAAGTATGGCTTCCACTTATACTGTAGATATCTGCTCTGCTCGTAACTGCCGGCAGTCTGATTCTTCCCCTCATTTATTCAGTGACTGAGCTTCAATGTATTTAAAGATGAGATTGGTTTTAAAGTTTCTAGACAGAATGTGCCTGTAAGGCATGTTGGATATAATATCTGTTTGAGCTCTACAGGTAACTGCTGGACATGATGAGCTTCATACCAGAACATATGGTGCTGGGACAGGATGAGACACTAAAATATGCCATGATGACCACCAGAGATAAAATTAATGATCATTAATAGCAACAGTTCTGTTTGTGTAGGCAACTGTCAGGTAAGACAACAATGCTTTCTGTTAAACAAATAAATAAAATAAATAAACTAGATTTGTTCAATGCAAGGGTGTTGCAATGTTTGCTAGGGTGATCTCAGTGGTTTTGAAACTTCAAAAAAGCATGCTGTGGTTGCCAGAAATTCAATGTAAAAAATACAACGACAGGATTACAGACTGGCATATTAGTGCCTGTATATTTTCATTTTAATATATTAAGCTGCTTGAACTAACAAAATATGATTGTTTGTTTGTTGAACTTAAAATGTACTTATAACCAACATGATAATATATAGGTTAGAAAAGCCTTGTCCAAAAAAATATATACACACATGACACTAAAATAATGGAAATATTAAGCAAATAACATAAAACATTACTTTTTTTTTTTTCCAAACCATAAATTATGTGCAATGAAAGAAATTGGGTGTATAAACAAACTTCGCTTAGGAACTGCATATAAATTTCAGAAACAGTTACAAAGAAATGGCAAATAACACATTTAATTAAATATGAATTTTTGAAGTAGAAAAACTGAAACTGAAAGAATGCCTTGTTAAACATACTCCAAAAATCTTTGTTTTATGTACAGATTTGGAGCAGAAAAAAGGATTTTTATAGGGTGGTAATTCATATATATGAAGAGTTTATTTGCAAAAACAGATAACTTTGCTATCATGTTTTTATTGTGTTTTATTGTGTTAGTTAGCTGTATTTTTAGTTGTTTTTTTACCTAATCAAAATAACCCAACTGCAGTTTGTTTGAGTTTAATTGGAATGCACAATGAAAAAAACAGATTTTTGAAAATTGTTAAAAATCCGTTATCCGTTTTTGCAAATAAACTCTTCATATATATACAGTCAGGTCCATAAATATTGGGACATCGACACAATTCTAACATTTTTGGCTCTATACACCACCACAATGGATTTCAAATGAAACGAACAAGATGTGCTTTAACTGCAGACTGTCAGCTTTAATTTGAGGGTGTTTACATCCAAATCAGGTGAAC
>JAFVLL020017902.1:0-37214 GCA_021397915.2 Tor tambroides | reverse complement strand
ATCGTATGAGATATATTGCCCAGCCCATATATATATATATATATATATATATATATATATAATATTATCAGATGTCTCTGATTTCTCGCTTCACCATGGTTCCTCCCTGAAACATCTCCAATAGACCAAGTACTGGTTTGTAAACATTCGGGAGGTGCGCGCATCATGGTTGCAGAAAACCCGGGAGAGATAGCCTTTACGGCTAGAGAATTACACGGATACGGTACAGAATAGTTAGATTTAAAAATATTATAGATTATATTGATTAGATGGCATTTTCAAAATGTTCTCCACATATTACAAGACCTTGTCACCCAGCGATAAGTACTGTTCAGTGAAATTGACGTTAGATAGTGGGATAGTCTTACAGATCCAAAACAGCGATGACGTTTTTGTGGGCGGGGCCTATCTGGTGGCAGAAAATGACGGTTTCAAGTGGCTGTCTATGGAGCCATGGAGTAAAACAATTAAAAAAGGTAAATTTGATTTTATATTTCAAAAATCTGCCTTTATTCTCCGAGATTATATCTCACAATTCTAATAAGGAAAAACAACTCATCATTCTCTCTTTTCCCCTCGGCTCAGAATAGGAGTTTATATCCCATACTTCTGGCTTTTTTTCCCTCAGAATTGACAAACTCACTATTTTTTTAGTTAAATCAAGTTATAAAGTCCGAATTAAGAGATATAAACTTGGATTTGCAAGAAACAAAGTCAGAATTGTGAGATAAAATAAATAAATTATGTAAAAATGTTAATAGTAATAGGTTTAAATAATATTTAATGCTCTAAATGTAGGGCTAATACAATACGTCCCCTATGAACAGCGTATGTGAATATTATGTAGACCTATTGTTTAAATCAAATTTATGCTTTAAAAGTAGAGTAATCATAGCCGTTTTCATAGTATGTCCGTTTAAACGTCTGCGTTTATCGTTAAATGGCGTCTTTGACAACGGTGTTCTATGAAAATGATTTGCATTCTGATTTTGACATCAAAAGGCACAAAAATATTTTTTTTCTCTTATTCCATGGATTTTACTCGTTTACCTCCACTTATTACCAGTGTTTTTCTGCCACCACTATGCGCGCGCAGCTGCAGGTGATGTAACTGTGACGTCTACTCTGAATGGGTCTATAGGATGAATTGCCTGAAAATAGCTTATGTAGATATGTGCCAAACTGTAATGCTGAATGCTGAATTCCCCCAGCTTTACTTCTGCTTTATCCAGTGTTGATGGCACTTAGGTTTCATAACACAACACCTTAGATGTGCCGTGTTTGTGTTGGCGTCTCTGATTTCTAATGTGATTGAGTCTATAAATGTGATTAAGACCCGAGCCATTGTTCATACTGCAGCATTGTCAGGTTTATTATTTCAGCATGTGCCAAGTTATTAGGAGTCTTTGCAATTTCAGCCTTGGTTATGACCAATATTATACTGTCAGAAGCCATGCAGAGCACTTCAAACTCTGTAGTTCAGTTGAGTAATGGGTTTGCTATGATATATGGGGAGATTGGGGTAAGATGTGTCAGTGGATGAGCTATACCACCACTTTAATCTAGCAAAGTGCATCTGTCTGTCCGTCCATCAGTCAGTCCTTATCTTTCTCTGTCTGTCTTTCTGTAACTCTTTCTCTTACTGTTTTTCTTGAACTGTCATCTTTTTCTAACATTCACTCTGTCATTTTAACTAAGTAACACTCTCTCTAACTAATTTTTTTTTAACTATCCCTCTTTTCAATTAACTATCCCCCTTTCCAACTAACTATACCTCTTTCTGTCCCTCTCTCTAACTATCACTCTCTAACTCTCAAATTATCTAAACCTGTCTCAAATTATCACCAACTAACCCTCTTTCATATTATCACTCACTCACTCTCAAATGATCTACCTAACTTATTACTAACTCTCAAATAATCTCTAACTATAAATCTCTCAAATTAACTAACTCTCAAATTATTACTAACTCATTCACACACACTCAAATAATCTATCTCTCAAATGATTACTAACTAACCAACTAATTCACTCACTCACTCACTCACTTTTAAATGATCTAACTAGCCCTCTCTCAAATTATTCTCAAATCAACTAACTCTGAAATTATCACTGTGCCCCTTTCAAATGATCACTAACTCACTCACTCTCTCACTCTCAAATTATCTAACTAACCCTCTCAAATTATTACTAACTAACCCTGAAATTATAACTCTCTCAAATTATCTCTCTAATGATATATCTCTCAAATTATCTCTGTCACTCTCTCTAACCTCTCACAAATTATCTAAACTAACCCTCTCATAAATTATCATTAACTCGCTCAAATAATCTCTTTAACTATGTATCTTTCGAATTATCTCTTTCTCACTCTAACTGTTGTGTGCCACAGATTTGATTGTTGTTGTGACACCATGAGACAGAAAAAGAAGCTCAGCCACTTCGTATCTTTCTTCCTCCTCATCCCACATTTTTTCTTATGTCTCTCTGAACTCAAGTGACCGCGTTCTTTTCTGGGATCTGCTCGGAAAAGCTCATGGTGTTGCCTCTCCTGAACAGCTCTCATCAGCGCTCGTCGCCTAGTTATGCGAAAACTCGGATACGTTCTGAGTAATTAAAGTGCAACTCTGCCTTTTTAAAAGTGGAGGAGATCATGTTTACTCAATCCACTTCCTTGGAGCGGCGCACAGTTTAAGACCTGATAATGAGGCTCACGGATTTGGAATCTTTTAAAGTGGAGCTGCCTCCAGGCCCTGAATTATTGATGCAAAGTAGGGGGTTTAAAACTGCCTTCAACGCTCATTAGTCTTCGGGTAAGATGCGCACAGGGACGGGGACTGCAGCTTTATAATGAGCATGATTAAACCAGCTCAAGCTCCCTTGCCTAAGTTTAGGTGTTTGAGTCCAGGTGGTTTTGTGATGTCCAACTGATGCTGAGAATCATAATGAGTGTTATTCTTTTTCCTGTTTTCGCCAAAAAGGTGTCTACTTCTCTCTGCTTTCTTCCCTCCAACACAATTTTTTTGTCTCATTTTCTAACTAACACACTTTGTCTATCTTATTTTAAATGGTTTTGTATGTCACTGACCTTTCCATCAGAGTTAAAAATATTATATTGACCCATGTGCTGAGCAGTTAACAGGTATAATAAGATGGAGTATTAAGAAATTTGCTGTAGACCAATATCCTTTGTGTATATATTATAAATACAAGTTTTAATAGAAAATTATTAAAATATATTAGGCAAATAGGTTCAATTAACTAGCAAGCCACTACCATTCTGGGCCCGTATTCACAAAACATCTTAAGGCTAAAAGTAGCTCATAACTCGCCGATTTAGGAAAAAATCTTAAAAATAATGGCCGTGTCAGTCCTAAATTTTTGCTCTGAGTATTTCACAAAGAGTTTTAGCTCCTAAATCTGTGAAACGTTAAGAGTAGTGAAGAGGACTCCTAAGTCACTAAGACCAAGCCACAAACTATCCTTAAATGGCTGTTGCCGTCAATCTGCCTCGGAACATGAACATTTTAGAAACGTTTGACGATAATGAGCTTTTAAAAAGGTATCACCTTTGGTTTTGGAGGTTATCCCAACTCCAAATTTTCTTTTGATTATATCCTTGTTTTCATTAACCAGTTGGGCATGAAGTGACAGCTGTTACTGCATCCAGTTTGGTTTTCTTTTATGTTTGGATTACTATCAGCCATGATTATTCTACTATGTTAATTAAAAGGCTATTTATATGCATATTCACTAATTATGAGAAGCATACATGTAAGAGGCTGACAGTTATCTGAACATATACTTGTTTTATTAGTTACACTTAGCCTGCATTTTGAAATCTTTATTTGCATGTGGCAATTAACACTTTTATTTTTAAACCTTTATTTGAATATGGAAACATAATATCGCGCTCAACATTATTTCTATGAATAAATCTCTGTCAGAGACCCCTCCCCTCCCCTATCAGCCAATCACTGTGTGCATAGTTAGTAAGCATGCTGACATGGGGAGTTCACACTGCACTTTTCGTTCTGTTGACTTCCATTCATACATATGCGAATGCGTCAGACCGGAAATGCAAGCTTGTGCGAAAAGTTTTGCATTTCGCTGTATAAGTTCAAGCTTGGTGAACTCTGACCTGCGAAGATGGAGGAAGTGCTCATTTTAGCCGTCACATTGTCCTATTTTATATAATACTCTTTTCTTTTATATAATAGTCTTTAAAAGACACAACACTGTTTTCAACTAAAAATATAAAACTTTTTATGTGTTTTGGCCATTTACTTACACGACAAGTGCGTTTTAGGAGCCTGAAAATGCAAACATTTGAAAATGGGTTTCAAAGCACAAGTTTTTGAAAACAATACCATTATAATCTCTTTATAAACAACGAAATTGTGAATTTGGGTAGCACTTTATTTTAGGGTCTCTTAACTAGTTGCTTATTAGCATGCATATTACTAGAATATTAGCCATTTATTAGTACTAATTAAGCACATATTAATGCCTTTTTCCACATGACCTTATTCTACATCCCTAATCCTTCCCAATACCTAAACTTAACAACTACCTTACTAACTATTAATAAGCAGCAAATTAAGAATTTATTGGGGGAAAATCGTAGTTAATAGTGAATAAGTGTTCCCTATTCTAAAGTGTTACTTGAATTTGTGATGCATTAGTATTACAAGTTCAGTCTATAGAAATGCGTATGTGTGCAGCTCCGTAATGTTTCTTTACAAAGTGACATCGCCAACTACTGACCTGGCATGCATTATACAGCGTTTATAGACATTTTTATGGACCGAACAGGGATCATTTTGACATCTGTGCTCGACGTTTTCAAAAAAAATTGTGTTTTTTAGTGCAATCGTTGTTGTGTACAATGTAAAAAAAATTCCGAAAAATTTACGGTAAAAAAACGGCAGCTGTGGTTGCCGGGAATTCCCACCGTAAAAAATACAGTAGCAACATTTTAGGTTTTACGGTTTTAACTTAAATTTACAGTTAAATACTGTAATTTCAATAACTGATACATTGTTAATATACCAACATGTTGAAGTACTGAAATCTGTTTGGTACCTTTGAAATACACTGATAACCACCAAATGCAGGTACATTTTACTGGTGCAAAGATGAGTAGTGTTGATATTTATTTTGTACAACATTTGCAACTGCTTTTTGTCGCTTAATTAGAAGCACTACAATTTAAATTGTGTCATACTGAACAGACATTTAGAAATTGATTTTAAAATGCAAAGCATTTAAAATAAAAATGAAGCATTTGCATTTTTACAACACCGTAAGTGTGTCCCATCAGGTAATGAAAAGTTCTACGCACACTTGTGGTCTTCATCCTCACTTGAACACAAATACAGGAAATACGTCATATAAGTGGTCAAGTGCAAAGAGTGCAATTGTGGGTATTTGGACAAGGCATATGTCTAAGAATCCTACCCAATAACTAAACTTAACAACTACCTTACTAACTATTAACAAACAGCAATTAGGAGTTCACTGAGGCAAAAGTCATAGTTAATAGTTAGTTAATAGTGAGAATTGGACCTTAAAATAAAGTGTAACCAACAGTCTCAATAATCTCAAGACTCATGTATTCTGTACAAATAGTCAAATAGTCATTCAGGGAACCCACCGACCAATCGTGTTTAAAAATATGTAGATGCACATCCCTAATTCATATTTTCCACCAGAAAGCTTTTCATCTTAAACCTAAGATGGGCGAATATTCTGTTTTTGCGTTAATGTCCTCCTGTAGCACCTGAGGGGGCCTTAAATCTGAGGGGCTATTTTTTGCTCTGGCTGATATAGCTGGCCTTTTTTTAGTGTGTGAATACTCAGTTTCGCTTTTCTTAGCTTCCTTTTTCATTTCCACCTCTCCCATCTTATCTCGTTTTTCATCTTTTCCTTCCCTATCATTCTTTGATCCCTTTCATTCACTCCCTTTCCCTCTCTCGCTTTCTTTCTCTTTCTTTGAACAACATATTACCCCGGTGAGTCAAAAGGGATTGGGCAGCTTTGCATACAAACTTGGATGACTCCAAATCGTTACATCTACAGCAGCACAATGATCTGAGTCACTGGAGCACAGCCAGTTTTACACTGAAACAATCAGCTCTGGGCCAGGATGCACAACGCCACCGCTCATGGAAATGAGCCATCGACAGCCTTTCTTGTCTCCCATCACCCGCCACTGAGCGTGCAAAATCCACTCTTGACATTCTCATTGTTCCTCCGTATGGCTTAATGGCCCCTCTTGTGTGGCTCTGTCATTTAGAAAGATGATGACTGTTATTGTTAAAGCAACATTTAAGTCAGGAGTAGGCGAAAAATCGTGCCATTATTCTTCACATTGTTTTTAGCTTTCCATCTGGTAATCATTGTCATGCATGATTGACTTGATTGACGGAACAAACTCTCACATCGTTTTTTTCTTCTGGGCTTTTTGCCCCCAGTTATTCCAATTATCATTGTTGGTAGACTGCTGCTTATTTGTACATTTGCCAAGTCTCAGAGGAATAGTTCATCCAAAAATGAACATTTTGTCATTACTCAGCCTCATGTTGTTCCAAATCTACATGACTTTCTTTCTCCTGTGGAGGAAAAAAAATTATAAAGACTGGCTGCTGGTTGCTCTTTTACATTTAATTACAAAACAGTTACAGACAAGCTTCAAAAAAATTTGCAAATGCACTATAAATATATCATAGTCATCATATATCATCTGAAACCATGCATTTACTTTTAAGTTAAAGTTTTAATTTTACTAATAAAAGCTATAGTTTACTGCCACAACCAAATCATTGATTCAGTGAGTTGAAAATGAGACTGAATCAGCTGGAATTCTGTACAAATCTTTCTGTTACGAGCCCCTGCTCTTTCTCTTTTTGTTTTCTTTCCTGAATGCAGCTTGTTTTAGGATGATGAGTGATTGCTTGTTTAGTTATCATAGAGTACATAGAAAGCATAGGTAAGTGAGCTGACCCGGAAGACTTTTGCTCTGTTTATTTTCTTCCTCGGGAGATAGGAAGTTTTCTTAACTCTTGAGTAAGTGGTAGTTAAAATAGTTAGCTCACCAGTCCTTATTTATGATTTGTTTGTTTAAATACAGTACAGTTCTTGTTGTTTTCTGTTTTTGGTCATGTTATTTTCCCTGTACAATAAAACTTCAACTTTTTGCCCTGGCCACTGTGGTATTTGTGCTTTTAGAATGGCTTTCTTATGTTGGTCCCTAAAAATCTGACTCAAAAGAATGATTAATTCACAAAATTAACCATGGAAGATGTCAAGGTTTTAAATGAATAACATTTAGGTCTTTTGTAACACAAATCTGTTGAATGGCTTCAAACAGTTTTGATACTTTTATGGTGCATTTTTTATCCTTTTTGAAGCATTAAAGCTTCAGTCCTTATTCATTGTAAATGCTTGTAAAAGAATGACTGGAATATTTTCTGCTTTTTTTCCACACAAGGGTTTAGAATGGCATAAGGTTGAGTAAATAATAGAATTTCTGAACTGTTTCTTTAAGGGCGCTGGATCGGGTTTTCTGCACCTGTTCTGCTGACGTTCAGAGATTTGACAAACCTCCAGCGGGGGCACGAGGTGACTGTCCTTTACGCTTCCCCCCGCCACCTCAGGCAATGCGAACTGTCAGCAGGGGTTTGTGCCAGGTGGATGGAGCGTTTCACCACACACACACACCACACGAACGGCCACATTTGTTTCTTTGCATTCGATCGGTCATTTGCAGAGGTGCTTTCAATGTCTTTATTGACTAAATCTGTCTCCGTAGCCTTCCGACTGATTTGAGACTCATTGGGTCTGCATGACTCCAATTAATGACATAAATGCCTTGTCTCTGGACTTCCTGAGTGAAGTTCAAAAAGGAAGAGATAAACCTGTAATGGTTGGTTGGTTGGTTACCCGTTGCATTTTGTGCTCCCTACTGTTGCGCCCTCAAACATCACCTCTAATTACTGTACTTCAGTACCGATGACCTACGCTAGACGCTCTGAATGATGGAACTTTTGAGCACGCTAAGCACTGCAAGACTTTTTCTTTCACCTTTTTCACACTTCAGCAACTGCCATATGTCTTCACTGCCCAGTCTTGCAGAATTTTGCTCTTTAATTTGAGATGGTATAAATGCACAATAAAGACCTTTTTTAGCTGATCCAAGCACAGTGTGTGGTGAAAGTCTTGATTGCATGTGGGTTGGTTGTGTGCAATATTTTTAAATGTCCTCAACTCCTTTGCCTATGAAGATTATGCCACCAACTGTTCCACGGTTGTGTTAAAAATGGCTTAATTTTATGTAGTTGCTTTCTATGTCTTTCTCTTTAGAGGTAAAATTGGCATGTGGAGTCAGTTAAATATTGCAGTCTGCATTGGGATTTATTCCTCAGTAATCAGTCTGTTTTGTCAATATTCTGATTTCAGTCTTACATTTTATTCACCTCAGACTTGTGCTACCTGATTCACCAGCCTCTGGGGATAAATGTGCTATTTTCTCTTCAACTTCTTAGTGCTCTCATTCCCTTCCCCCTTTTCTGTCACCTCTCTTTCCCTCTTTCTATTATCATACATAAGCAAACAAAATCATGCCTGACTTTGTTCTGGTTTGCTGTAGAACTAATTTGAGTTTCTGCTGTCATGTGGTTCCATCTTGTTGTGTCGCTGTGGGACAGAATCTGATTGGTTTTGGATCCCAGGTAGATGCAGTACCATCTGAAGTGGTTCATTTTTAGTGGTTTGGCACAGTGTGAATATAATGACACACTTGCATTTATCAAAAGCCTCCTCCTAGTCTTAAAATCTTGGCTTTTTGTTCATTAGCACACTGAAAAAAAGAAAATCCTGTTATGTTTAAAAAAAAAAAAAAAAAAGGTTTGCAGCTGTGGTTGGCAAATCCTTGCTGTAAAAATGTGGAGACACTGTTTCCAGCAGTTTTGCACCTGTATTTTTTTTCATAACCATAACCATATATTCACAGTATATTCATATCAGTAAACCAAATACAAACCTTTCTTGTGTTTTAGTATTATTTATATACTATTGTATTATTTTTATTCTTATTCTTATTAGTTTTTATTTTTCTTTTTTCTTTTAATTTTAGTTAAAGTAATTTTGTTATTTGCTTTTGTCACTTTTTTAAGATTTCTATTTAGCTTTAAATTATTTTAATTTGAATTTTAGTCATTTTAGTACTTCAACTTCAACTTGTTTTCAGCTAGTTGCCAAGTCAACCTTTTCGTTTTTCAATTTTCATTTTTTTAATGTTTAGGATTTTCAGCTAATATTTAAACTTTACATAAAATTATAAAATTAATTAAATTAGAATTAATTTTCAGAAGCTGGGACATTCAGAACCTTTGATTTAAATAAAAATCTGTGTGCAAGATGATTTTTTTTTTTTTTTTTTTTTTTTTTTTGTCTGTTTTCTTGGAAGGTAAATATTTAAAATTTTAAAGACATTTTTGCTTTAATAAATATATTTGATGTATCACACAGGGAGTTCTGGGAATGTTGTTATACTGTATAATTACATGTATTTTGTTCTGTTAAATGTAATTTTCTCTGCATGTGGTGAGGTTACTTACTCCACAGGTTGCTAGTTGTAGAATTTTTACATTTATTCTTTTTAAATTATGAGTATTTTTTTACATCTTATTAGCTACTGGTGTTTGTGTAAATTGAGACCCCTGGAAAGTGAACAATGGCCCCTGGAAAGTGTGATGGGGGAAAAAAGCAAGCAAGCAGAGGGCACAGCTCTGAAGGTGATACTTTATATGGGAAAACAATTCAGGTGACTGAAGCTCAATTCTCCAGCGTCTCATTCAGTACATCTCCCTTATCTGGAAGATTCAGTCCCTTTATCTTTGGAGTTACCCTTCCCGTAGAATACAGATTGAGCAGAGAGTGAGAGAGACAAAGGATCATGTGCTTCGAAGCCCTGTAATCAAACGATACCTCACCAAATAAATCATTGAACCAACTGTCAAGTCCCCCTAATAGGTTCTCTTCACTCCAGCCACCTCTCCATGTCAGAATATGATTGGCCTTCACATCCAAAAGTAGGCTTCACAGAGACTTTGAAGAGCCATTCTCTGCATTTCCACCATTTGTGGTGGAAAAATATTGCTGTTTTAAAGCCAAGTGCAATAATTCAATACCTTTTCTAATTGCTTGCTTCGCTCCACCGCGCATTGTCCTCATCCACAAATTTGGTACGTGCAAAGGTGCTGGTGACCAAGCTTAGAGAGAGCAGGACCGATGTAAGGTCAAAAAGAGAGACAAAATGTCAACACTTCTCCTTTTTCCGTCCCTCTGCAGTTCCGCTGTTTAATGATTAATCGAACGCCATTAGTGTGGAGGCCACACCAGTTAAATTCAGCTTTAATTAGTTTCTTTTTTTACACACTGCTCTGTGCTTTCATTCTGACATCACACAGCCATAGAGGCACAATGAGAGATTGGCAAGCGCCTTATCATTGATGCTCGCCGGCACTGGATAACCGTTATTACTGTGGCGCCCCACAATGCCAAGAGAAGAAGATTGTGAAAATGTTCCTCGGGCTTTTAATACACCTTTGCGATGCCTGTCAGACACACAGACTTTACGCACACACTAACTCTGTTCCAAAACTTTGTTAGCTGGCTACATTTTTGCCCCCAGACACTTTATTTTACCTGTCAGTCTCAAGTAATAATTTATTTACATATATCATGTGCATTGATTGATTTTTGGCCATCATGTGATGAATGAAATCACGTGATCTTACTTTGTTTTAAAGGAGTAATTCACTTTCAGAACAAAAATGTACAGATAATGTACTCACCCCCTTGTCATCCAAGATGTTCATGTCTTTCTTCAGTCGTAAAGAAATTGTTTTTTGAGGAAAAACTTTTCAGCATTTCTCTCAATATAATGGACTTCTATGGTGCACCCGAGTTTGAACTTCCAAAATGCAGTTTAAATGCAGCTTCAAAGCAACTTCAAATGGCTCTAAACGATCCCAGCCGAGGTAGAAGGGTCTTATCTAGCGAAACGACCGGTTATTTTCTAAAAAAAAAAATTTGACAATTTATATAGTTTTTAACCTCAAACACTCGTCTTGTCTAGCTCTGCGTGAACTCCAGTTCAAGACAGTTATGGTACGTCGAAAAACTCCCATCTCATTTTCTCCTCCAACTTCAAAATCATCCTAAATCGTCTAAGTCAGGGGTCACCAAACTTGGTCCTGGAGGGCTGGTGTCCTGCAGAGTTTAGCTCCAACTTGCCTCAACACACCTCCCTGGAAGTTTGAAGTATACCTAGTAAGACATTGATTAGCTGGTTCAGGTGTGTTTGATTAGGGTTGGAGCTAAACTCTGCAGGACACCGGCCCTCCAGGACTGTGTCTGGTGACCCCTGGTCTAAGTACTAAGTACTGACCCAGTGTTTACAAAGTGAACATGCAAAGACCAAACGGCCTTTACAAAAAAGGTAAAACAGTGTTGTAGGATGATTTTGAAGTCAGTCGATTTTTTAAATATATGTTTATTAGCATCTTTTTTATGACTGAAGTCCAGTATCACTGACACAATACTACTGATGTCTCTAGGAAATAGATTTTTTCCCTAATATCTAACCATTGACTATAGCCATTCAACATTACATTATAATTGAGGGCTATCAACTTTAACATTTATTAGACTTTAAAAAAATAACTTCTAGTTTAATTTAAAAAACTATTTTCACATAAGACTATTACAATAAATATCATATTTAGCTACCTGTGCACTTCAGCAAGTAGGAAATATACAGAAATTGAATAAAGTTATCAAACACTAAGTTCTAAATTAAATATAGATGAATCCTTAAAACCACGTTACTGATTTCCACTTCTTTTCTTTTTTCTTTGATTGACAGACATCAGCAAATGGGCTATTAGCTTATTTGGCTGCAGTTACTTTAAGAGCTGCCGCTGCTAAACGTGATATGGATCTGACCTGCATCCTTAAAAGTGACTCATATATAACAAATACATGCATGCACAGTTTTAAGGCAGCTTTAATCACCTTTTTGGTAACTTGATGACTTAATTAACGACATAACTACGACATTGCATACGATTGAAGAGCACGTGCTATGAGCAGTGTAACGGCTGACAGCACAGGAAAAATTTTTGGAAAAAAAAAAATCTTGAAAGTGGACTTAGCACAAAGGCTTTTAAAAGTGGAATTGTGCCACTGAAAGCTCAAGGATGCGAACATGGAGCTTGAGTGAACGGCGTACATTTTCTTTCTAAGCGTCTATCCCAGAGGCAGGCAGATCTGAGATGGGCACGACGCGGTTTAGGAGGTAAATCCCCTTCCCATCAGAGCCGGCAGATCAATAGCAGCTTTGAGGTGGAGAAGGACAGAGCGGAGACGGCAGGCAGCAACTCTAAATTAAAGCAGCATGACACTACATAACAGATCCTGCCTGTGGCCCTTGGCTCTCTCCCCCTTTAGCTTTGCATGGACAAAGAAGCTTCAAGCAAAACAACTGAAGCTTTCGATACATACAGATGTAGGCTGTATCTCATTATGCTGCCTTTGACATGAATTAGTATGAAATGAACACTTTGGGTATTAGCAAAGGCCTTGATGCACAAAGTATATAAAAATTCATAACAAAAAAGTAACAAGTCACATGTTTATATATACATATTTCTATGGTTTATGTACTGTATAAATTTATGTAATAGTGCTGTCAAATCGATTAATTGCAGTTAATCGCATCCAAAATAAAGGTTTGTGTTTATAAGTTTTTGAACCGTAAGATTTTTAATGTTTTTTTTTTAAAGGCAGGCTCACCAAGCTTGCATTTAGTTGATCCAAAGTACAGCAAAAACAGTAAAATTTTGAAATATTTTGACTGTTTTATTTGAATATATTTTAAAATGTAATTTATTCCTGTGATTTCAAAGAATTAAAAATAACTTTGTCGTGACATCTATACACATTTTTATATTATATAAAATATATGCATATTTTTTAGAATAAATATGCAGTGAAAGTAAATATGCTGTATGTAATGTTTTATTCATTTTTTTGTGATTTTATGGTGTATTTTTATCATAATGTTATTATGAAATATGCACATTTTTGGTGGCCTTATGACTTTCTGGTGTTATAATTGTATTAAGTAATTCTGGCTATATCCAGTGAAGTGAATATAGCAAACAGTCAGTGCTCACTGGTTTGTACAGTGCATTTTGGGAATTTCTAGAGAGTGAACATTTCAGTACACTGGAACATTTCTAGGACAATGGGAGAGCCCTAGAAATGGCTGAAGACTGCTTACCTCTTAACTAGAGAGCAGGCTGAGGCAAACACAGATTGTTTGCTCACGTCAGCTGTTTTCCACATTCTCACTCTTTCTCAGCCAGTCTCGGAGGAAGATTACGAAGCTGTCGTTTTCCTCGTACACCTCGTCTTATTTGCGTTGACAAATGAGCCTCATTTCTCAGAGTTGCTTAAAAACGTCATGAACGTTGAAAACTCGATGTCTAATCATAATTTATGATGTGCAATATTCACTGTACGGCCACATTACTGTGAAAATGTTTGAAAGGAACCTAATGAAGAGATCCAGAGAGCCGTGGCTGGCAGAAAGCTTGAGCTGGAGCGAACAGAAACAGAGCTCATGATGAAGTGACTGCTAGACTTATTAAAAAAGTGACGCTTCTCATTGCTGTATGGGTTTTATTACATGCCAGAGCTTTCCCACTTGGGAGAACGTATGAAAGCAAAGTTAATTCTCTTACCCAGCCTAC
The DNA here is from genome assembly GCA_021397915.2 of Tor tambroides. Classification (NCBI taxonomy): domain Eukaryota; kingdom Metazoa; phylum Chordata; class Actinopteri; order Cypriniformes; family Cyprinidae; genus Tor; species Tor tambroides. The sequence continues at coordinate 23,391 of JAFVLL020017902.1, read as the reverse complement.
AGATTTAGAGTCTGTTTTCAGTAGGCTATGTGGGTGTTGTAATGTAATGAAGTGCAATATGAGTGCATCATTAAAAAAAAAAGCACCTGCATTTTGCTGGTTGTACTCATAGTTAAAGTATATTATTGATGATCCAGCACACCTGCATCAAGTATTTTAATACCTTCTACAATTCTGTGTTTTAATGCTGTAGGGCTTTGTGTGATTTATTTGTCAGATGTCTCATGTGACTGTGTTTTACTCAAAATTTCATAATCTGCACACCCTCATGCTGTTTTAAACCTGCATTACTTTTTTGCTTTGTTATAGCAAAAAATAGAAGTTGTGCAGAATGTTTTTCATGTTTTTCCATACAGTGAACGTGAAGTTCCAAAAATAACAAAATAAAATCACCAAAAACGACGTATACTCTAAAACTTGAGAGTATCTGAGCGCAAATGAGTTTTAAGAGTTACAGCAGAACATTTTCTGTTATCATAATTTCTGTTAATATAATAATGTTTAAAAGATATGAAAATCATAAAAATAATACAAATTAAATGGTGACTGACTATTGAATTTTATTAATTATAGCCATTTATTTATTTATTGACTATATATATATATATATATATATATATATAGATAGATTAGGGGTGTAACGATACGCGTATCGTGTATCGAACGGTTCACGGGCAAGTTCCAAATCATCCTTATCCCCTTGGAGTGGGGACTTTGGAGTGAGCAGGGCACATGCGTGCCATTATTTAGTCGTTTGGAACGCACTTGGTGAAGGGAGCGATCTAATTTCCTCATCTTCTTCAGCTGGGATGTTCCCGTGACAACGCAGCACATTGTCCGTCAGCAGATGTCGCTGTTTTAATGTCATAAACGTCTTTTTATTGTTGTTAGCATAACTGTTGGAAATAAACCTGCATTTTATATTTTAAAAAGTTTTTAAAATATGCTATATAATCTCTAAAAATAATAAATATATAACTTTTTTTAAAATGTAATTTTTTTTTTTTTTTATGCCGGTGTCCATCAGCGAATCTGCTGACGGACACCGTTCTGCGTTGTCACGGGAACATCTCAGCTGAAGATGATGAGGAAATTAGATCGCTCCCTTCACCAAGTGCGTTTCCCAACGACTAAATGCGACACGCACGTGCCCTGCTCACTCCAAAGTTCCCACTCCAAGGGGATAAGGATGATCACTTCCATTTGGAACTTGCCCGTGAACCGTTCGATACACGATACGCGTATCGTTACACCCCTAATATATATATATATATATATATATATATATATATATATATATATTAGTATACATAAAACTATTTAGGGTTGTTTATTTATTTAGCAGTGATTTATTTTATTTTAGGGGCCGTTGAATGCTTGAATCTGATTGGCTGACGAACGTTCTAAGGTGTGCAATTATTTTCAGGGAAACGTGCGGCGAATGTAGTTCCAGGCAGCTCTCGACCGCATTACAGTTCCGTATCACTTCGCCAAATGATTTCAGTTATTTCAAAAGGTCTTACAACCAAGTATAGGTCTCTGCAGAAAAGTAATGGGAGTTACCAGATCGGGTTGTTTTTAGACCATGTTACCTGATTGGCTGACGTCATAGTGATGGTAGGTTTAGGGGTGGGGTTAGGTCAGGTGAATCATTTTGATTGCATGATTTAGAAACACCCAGCAGTTTGAAAACGCCCACTTTTGCTCTGCAGAGACCTCAGTCTCCTTACAACAGCAAAACAACCAAAACCCACAATGACACTGGCCAAACACATAAATATAGTAAGCAATGGGATAAAAACGACAGATCATTTCCATGTTTTGCCACAAAATTACGTTTTATTGTGTACGTAAAGCACATACTCTGTTTCTCCGCTCTCTCTCCCTTACAGACACACACAGTTTACACACACATGAAAACATACGCGCTAATGATGTTAGCTCCACTCTGACGACTTTGTCAGTAAATAGTTTAGCAACTTAAAAGTACATGACATTTCTTACAAGCGAAGTGAGGTAACAATGGCACTGTTTGTGAGGAAAATGAACTTAAAGTTTCACTAGCAGGGACGCTGCTGCCGAACACTTTTGAGAGACAGACTCAGAGAGGTAGGCTAATTCACACATGCTCAATCTCTCTTTCTCACATAATAGCTGCATTTGTCTGCTATCAACGGCGCAAGCCTCCGTTACTAGGTCTAAAATGACGTTTTGGAAGTAGCAACGGAGGAGTTGGATGAGATGTGGAAGAAATAAACCTACTCATAATAGCAATTTAAGTACAAAAACCGGACGAATCCCTTGAAATATATCATCTGATCGATGTCTTGAGGTGTGGAAACCGTAGTACATATAAGCGGATACTCCGCTTCGCATTGTGGCCGCATCACAGCCTCGGGTATTCATTATTTTTCTAATAATATTTATTGGTTTATTTCTTACAGTCATTGATTTATTTATTCATGAATTTATTTAGGCTATAGCCATTTATTTTTATTTATTGTAAGATTTTCAGTGTTTTTTTTATAGTAAGTGTTTTTTTTTTAATGTTTAGACATTCTGTGCTCAAATGCTAATATGATGATGTTGGCTGGCTGGTTTGGTGGTAAATATAAAGTTCATGTAAAGGTTACAGTGACTGTGGTGACATTAGATAAATGTCACAGATTGTACTCAGTGAGATCATCGTCTCAGCATGTTAAATCAGTGTCTTAATTACACCACTCACAGGTCTTCAAACCAATCATTTCCATCAAGTCCACCCTCATGACTCTTTTGACACTTGTATCATTGAGGTTGTTTGATTTCATTCTTTGTTTTTAGAGCTCATTATAAATGGATCCTTTTTGTATTATTTAAGAGAGCATGCTGTGTGGTTTGGAAGTGTTTCATTATGATATAGAAAGCAGCTATTGTAGATCCATCTCAAACCCAGTCTTAACTGTTTGGTAACCATGGTGATCTCAGTTCGCATTTGGAGCACTGAACTTGTCAGATCTTAACTTGAGACTTAAGATAGGAAGTTTCTGTAATACGGCCCCAGAAGCAACTGTACTGACTTGACCTTGAGCCTAGAGAGTTCTGCTTTGTGAAAACTGGATTTTTAGATTGAAATCTTGTAATGTATTTGTAAACGGACAAATGCACCACACTAAGCCCTTTCTATTCCCAGGGCCAAAACCCTCCAAATGCTATCCGTTCAGATACAGAGATGATTATCTTTAAGGCGTTTTGATTTATTGAAGAGAGATAGTAGATAGAGACAGGAAAACATTGGAGAAAGTGAGAACAGGAATTAGAACATTGATTGGACTCTATTGGCACCAACGCTCAATGTGCAACAACAAAGATACCACAATGCCAATGTATTTATTTCCTCTTGAAATATTGTGCCTGTAATTTCCTTTTGCATTGCTAAACCATTTCAGATATAATAGTTGGTGAATTTTGTGTACAAACATCTGAAATTTGGATTTATTAGATAAAAAGTCTGCATGTTCTTCCTGAGCTTAGAATGAGAACTTCCTGTAGATATAGGCCTACTTGTCTTGCAACAAAATCGTTCTGACCCAATGTTAATGTCATGGTTCTCAATGGGGAAATCGTTGTGCACCCTGCAGAAAGCAAGTTAATGGGATGACATGGTGGGTATGTGTTTTTCTCTGTGTTTGTTGTAGACTTGAGAGAAGTGGTGTTTGTCATCCAGAGCCAGAGGAACTCTTTCCATGTGCGGCAGGCGGAGAAACTCAGAAAAGACCTTCTGCTGCAGACACAAGCTCTTCAAGAGGTATCAATATATTTTTTTTCTGTATTCACACTTTCATTTTTGTTTTTCAAGAACGTTTGACCTTATACCCGGCAAGGGTTCACATAATTTAATCAGTTCAACCCAAAGAGAAATTATTTGTCCAATTATGCTCAAATTTTGTCCATGACTTTCTGGACAATTACAGCCATTTATGAACCCTTTGCCAAGCCAGATATACAGTACCAGTCAAGACTTTGAACACATCAACTTACTCTTTAATAATGCTAATTTCCACATTTTAGATTAATAGTAAAGTCCTCAAGCTATGAAATAACACAAGGAAAGTATGGAAAATTAAATCCTTAAAACAAATTATATTTTTGTTACCGTTTGTTATTCAGAAATATATATAATATTTCAAATACATTTATTTCATACTAAGTATAGTTCAAATCTTTTAACATTTACTGAGATTGAATTCAGACTTACTGATATAAAAATCATAATTAAACTTTAATTGAAGTACTACTTGTGCACAATGTACATTTCTTAATATTAAGCCTAAAATATGTTTTAATGTCACTATTGATGAGGGTTGTACGATCTTTGAATAATATTGGTCTTTAAATGCAAGATATTTAAAGTGTTCTTAAAGTATACTTGCAATAGTTCCACTTTAGTACAATCAAATATACTTTAGTATATCTTTAGTTTTACTTCAGTACTACTTAAGTACAAAATTAGTTGTTCCTATTTAGCATACTTTAAGTATACCAGTTTAGTACACTAATAGTACAATTGCAGGGTATTTTTAAATGTAAATGTATTTGTAGTATACTTAGCATGAAATAAATGTATTTCAAAAACATTTTAGTATATTTATTATTCACTAGGGTATATATATGATTGCAAAATGTTTTTTTGTATATGTTATATATTTTGAATGCAGTCTTACATTTGCATGGATTGGTTTGGCTTTCATGAAGTCATTCTTGCAGCTAATCTGGCAGCCTTTTCATAGCACACTCTTAATTAATATTTGAATATTTTAGGAAGTACATTTTCAGTAAGTGAAGTAGTAGGATTGACATTTCAGTGAGAGAAACTGTTTGGTTCACTCTTAATATTCCACCCTTGATAGTTTGTTCCATTTATTTCCCAGCATGGAGACCATCCTCTGAGAGTGAAAATGTAATGCAATCTGTTTTTTTCCACCCCCAACAACCTCACCTGGTAGTTTACCACTTTCGTAGACAAACTCTTTCTGACTGCTTGTTCTGAAAATCTGGAGTGCCAAACCGCAATAACCTCGGAGCTCTGCACCAGTTCACTGAGCTGTCACCCTCCAATCCAATCAAAACTAGATTAAGAAACCGCTCTTATCCTGCACTATATCCTTTCTACCGCCTTTTCTTTCCTTCTCAGGCTCTCCTTTTTCCCAGAAAGCCTTAGCCTAATTTTTCAAAGGATGTACAGTGGATTTCTACAGTTTCCTCATCAATTATGACTGAGTTGCAACAAACAAGCTGTTTTGATTTCTTTCATCTCTCTTATCCTATTCAGATTAGATGCTTTTTAGCAACACTTTGTGAGCCCAAATGAATTGGAAAAAATGCAGTGTAGTGTACTTATTTTAATGCCCTTGAAGTGTTTGATATCACTTAAAATGTTGCACTTCACTAACTATGGTGTTGTCAAATTAGGACCTTCGTTTCAGAATTTCTGCTGTTGTGACAGTTGAGTTTTTAAAATCTCTCGCCCTAAAGCGAGCAGAAATTCGTGGATTCTTTTAGATGTCAAGTCAGATGTGTTCTAAAATGCAATTTCCATGCAAATCATCTTTTTTAGAGTCAGTGATGGTTCAGTTATTCAAAAAACAACAACAACACTGAAACGGACTGCCTTTGTCTGTAGTTGAGGACACATTAATTAGTATGTAACTGAATTGCACTTCAACTTTGATGATCAGATAAATGAATAATGCACTAGGGCCTGTAGAGGAAGCATTTGAGTCAGTTTTATTCAGGGGAGCAATAAAACTCAGTTTATATCTTATTTCTTTGTATCTTATATCTACCAGTTCTCCTTCCATGTTTCATTTAATTTATTTAATTTAATATAAATGTTATTTTCTAATAATAAATATTAAAATATATATTTATGTAATTATATTTATACTAGATGTATATTTTATACTTTTATTTTAAATAAATATACATTAAATTACTTTTATATCTTATCAGTTCTCCTTCAGTGTACTGTTTATTTTATTAAATAATTTCATTTATACTTATTTAAAATTAAATATAAAAATATTATTTAAAAATGTGTATTAGAATTAAAAATATAAAATATTATCAAATATCTATTTTAATATATTTCTATTATATTTATATGTTGTACTTCATATGCACAGTAATTAGTTTATATAACAGAGTTTTATGTGAAAATTTTTTTGATATTGATATTTAGTTTTTCACCACACAGGGAAAGCCATTGGGGTGCAAAATATTTTTTTTCTTGTTTATCTTGTTTTGTGTTTCAAAGAAGAAAGATCAAAGAATTTTCATTGTTTTGGTAAACTGTCCTTTTAAATAAGAGCTTCTATGAGATTAGGTGATATTGAGTAATATTTATATATAGAACTTAATTGTTTCTCTGGATAAAATTTAGGAACCCAAATACAATCTTTTTTTGGACCTTTGTAGGAAAATGAAAAATCATTCTCAAAACTTGGACTTGACTTGCATGCTTCTTTATGCATTACCACAAGATGTCAGCACTAGTCTGAGACATGAGACAGTTGACTTGTAGAGCTGATGCATATTTATACTTTCAGTAGAGCAATTTGTATCTCTTTAGTTGGACTCATGAGGCCTAAAATTTATTCGTTACAGAGAAATGCTCATGCAGCACTCTCTACATGGATGTGTACATCAATTCTCTCGCTCTCTGTCGGTCTCTGAACCTTGACAGTTCCAGTATTGTCAGTGTGAATTAGACTTGAGATTTATCACTCTTGCCCTGTGTGGCTGTACAGTGCTCCTGAACATTGCTCGCTTGCTCATATTCACTCCCCAGTGTGCAGCCAGCAGTGACTGTTATGTTGTAAAAGCTGTGGGATGTTTTCTCCACCACTGGGGGGCCGAAGCGGCAGAACAGTGGGAGCGCATGCAGCACCGAACAAATTCAATAAGACCAACAGTCTGTAAACACTGAGGTATTCATCTCTAAAGCCCTGAGAGGCACAGAAGTTTGTAAACTTAGCTTGACGGCAGCCTGTGTGACCTAGACTGTATCCTTCTGTTAATGTCAGTGTTGAGTGGGAAACACATGCCCTGAGGACTTGTCTTCTTCATTTGTTGTCATCTTTTTAGTATTCTTCTTTGTATTGGACTTTTTTTGTCCTTGTTATCAAACTTTAAAACTTTTTTTTTTTGTAGATTCAGCCTTAGTTTAGACTTTTTTTCATTTTGTCAGATTGAAAATGATGACATTAAAAAGATATAAACATATATTGTGTTAAATTGTATTAAATTATATTAAATAATATATATATATATATATATATATATATATATATATATATACTAATACAAATGGTTAATATATAAGATAATAGTATAATAATATTTTATATTCAGTATTTAATAATAATTAATACAATATTTTTATTAGTTTTTTTACACTTGTGTGTGTATGTGTGTATTATTTATATGTATATGTAATGTAAAATATTTTGCAAGTATTTAAAAATATATATTTTTTTAAATTAGTATTTTATACTTACTAAAATATATGTACTCTATATATACTATTTGTATGATACTTATGAAACTAAGAACTGAGTTTCACTTTATAGTGTATTTATTTTAGGTTTGATAACTTGAAAAGTAATGTAAACGTGAAAGTAACCTGAAAGAAAAGTGATTAGTAATCTGATTACTTTTTAAATGCAGTAGTCAGTAATGTGTGTGTGTGTATATGTGTATGTGTGTGTGTGTGTGTATATGTGTATGTGTGTATGTGTGTACCTGTTTTTATATTCCGGTGGGGACTTAAACCTGAATACACACAGACTCGTGGGGACCTAAATTGAGGTCCCCACGGGTAAACAAGGTCATAAATCATACACAATGAACTTTTTTGAAAATGTAAAAATACAGAAAGTTTCCTGTAAGGGGTAGGTTTAGGTGTAGGGTTGGTGTAGGGCAATAGAAAATACGGTCTGTACAGCAGAAAAACCATTACGCCTATGGAGAGTCCCCACAAGGATAGCAAACCAGACATGTGTGTGTGTGTGTGTGTGTGTGTGTGTGTGTGTGTGTGTGAAATCAGTATGATCAACTATTTTTTTTTCTGTTTGTACATAATTATGTGTTTGCTTGCGTGTGCAAATAGTTATTTTGCTGTTTTTCATCATGCACTGATATTTCCAGGAAGTTGTTAATTCAGTGTGTAGACATAAAGTTGAATTTATAATATAATGCTTTCTGATCCATACAAGAAGTAGTGGAAGGAGTTCTGTAATTGCAAATGACTTGTAAAAGTCAACTGGTTAATTCATTAGAGATGATGAGTTGGCTGTAATTAGTTTTGTCCATTAGCTCAAATTTGCTCTAATTAATTATTACGATGCACAGACGTGGTTAAACCAAGCACCCTTAAGCAGGGCAATGCAATGTATTACGTTTGTCCCAGTCTCTATGGTAATCAGGCCGATGGGCAGAGAACATTAGCTATGTCAACCTGACCTCACAGCTGAAATGGAAATGCATCCTTATAATGATTTGTGTTAGTTTGACATGATATGCAGCCTTATAAAATACTGTTTAGATGCTACCTGCTGGCTTTGTGTGTTTTATGACATTAGAAAAATCATAAAAGATTAGCCTAATGGTTACATTGACCATTCTCTGCTGGAAATGAGTTATGTAAAATTTGGTAAATGAGTATTTAACAAATTCAGTGTTTTTTTTTTTTGTTTGTTTGTTTTTTTTTTAAGCTATCAGTACAGTTGTTTGGCCAAGCACAGATTACCAGTGGTTCATTTATAGTCCTTATTCTCTCAAGGCAATATTTCACCCAAAGCCTGACATTTAAAGAACATTTGTTTCCATTTGTGACACTGGACCACAAAACTAGTCTTAAGTAGCAAGGGTATATTTGTAGCAATAGCCAAAAATACATTGTATGGGCCAAAAATCATGAGGATATTAAGTAAAGATCATGTTTCATGAAGATATTTTGTAAATTTCTTACAGTAAATATGTCAAAACTTAATTTTTGATTAGTAATATGCATTGCTAAGAACTTCATTTGGACAACTTTAAAGGTGATTTTCTCAGTATTTTTATTTTTTTTTGCACCCTCAGATTCCAGATTTTCAAATAGTTGTATCTCGGCCGAATATTGTCCTATCCTAACAAACCATACATCAATGGAAAGCTTATTTATTCAGGTTTAAGATGATGTATAAATCTCAATTTCAAAAAATTGACACTTAAGACTGGTTTTCTGGTCCAGGGTCACATTTTAGATTAAAAGACGTTTTCCACTAAGAAAATGTCAACGTGAGAATAGCACAAAGGTTAATTACTGAGCAGGTAATTGAAAAGGGAACTTTTTCGATGGTAAACCATTTCTTTACCAACAAAGTTAAACTGGGGACGAAGTAGGGCCATTGAATTCACTATATGCAAGCTTTTGTCTGTTTTTGCACTTTCTCTTCCCATGATGTTAGGACAGAAAGATCAGACACATCTAAGATTAGTGTTAATTTCTCGCCGTTCCAGTCTCTGGCCGCCACGTGATTGAACCAAGCCGACCATCTGAGGTAACGTAAGGTAGCAAGGTCACACCGGCCCTCATTGTCGCCTTGAGTCACAGTGTAATCACAGTCCATTTTTGCTCTGTTCACATGCTGATGAGCTGTATGAAGACACACAATGGGTGTCACAAAGTCCTCAGATCTATATCAAGCCATTCATGTGTCTCTTTGGAGATTTTGAGTTTTGGGAGCACATTTGTGAATATATTAAAAAGGGAAATTCTGAACTTGCATCATGCTCTCTCATCTGATACATTGTCACTCTTATTAAAATCACAAATGTAAATTGCCCTAGGCTGAAATTGTTAGTGCTGAAGGGATTTTGAAATGCAGCTCACTTTTTTTGATCACATTGAAATACTTTTGTAGCTCAAGATTATGATTCTCTACAGATTGAAGATATAATTGTCCAATTTCATCATTTGCTGCTATTGATTCCTGTCATTAGGGGTAGCAAGTTTGACTGCAAAATGTGTTTTAAAAAGAATTTAAGGCTCTTCCTATGTGCGATAATTTTTTAGTATCCTTCCATCATCCTTTACCATCCATAGTTTTTTCAGCTGAAATTTGATTTGAGTGATATGAGAAGGCTATGTGTGCAGCTGATGTGAGCGAGCTGTATTTATTGGTATTTTGGACAGTACAATAAAAAAATGTCTTGGGTAAGTTTTAAATTGGCAAAAATGTATTCTTTTATTTAGCAAACATGCATTATATTGAGCAAAATGTTACAAAAGACTTGTTTCAAATAAATTCTGTTTTTTTGAAACCTCCTCTTTCATCAAAGTATTCTGATCTGTTTTCAACATTAACAATTATAAGAAATGTTTCTTGAGAACCAAATATTCTAATTACAATTAATAATTATAATTAGCATATTATAAAGATTTATTATAAAGGATCATGTGACACTGAAGACTGAAGTAATGACTACTGAATATTCAGCTCGCCATCACAAGAATAAATTTCACTTTAAATATATTAAAATAGTTATTTTAAACTTAAAATATTTGATATTTATTTTAGTGCTGTCAATCAATTAAAAAATTAATCACATTTTTTTCTGAAATTAATCGCAATTAATCCCACCTAACGTTAAAGTTTTTAAATATACATTTATTTTGGAATAATTTCACATTCAATCTTCAAATTAATATAGAAACAACATAAAGACATTATATTTATATATTTGTGTAGTGGCATCTTTTTTATGACTGAAGGCGAGTATCATGGATACCAATATTACTGATGTTTCTAGGAATTTTTTTTCCCTGATATTTAACCATTGACTATATGTAGTTTTGGATTTCATCTTCGAGTTCACGAGTTCGCCTACCAATGGTATGAGAGGAACACAGCTTTCACTCTCAACCAAACTAACATTACTAGCAAATCAGAAGTTTTTGCTCTCATAAACATGAGACGCGCATAATAGCAGAGGAATGGAAAAGAAGTGGTTGCGTCTCGAGCGCGACACATTGAAAAAGCTGTGAGGCGCAGTGGTCAAAGATGTGTATCTAGCGCCATATTTACATAGAAAAGCTATTAAAAAAACAGCAGAGCTTTGTAAACAGCTCAAAATAATCACGTCATCTCCATAAGAGCTATATGATTTCCTGTACAAATGTACCGGTAGTTTTGAAAAGGATTTTAATTTACCAGTAAAGACTGTATGTGTGAAAGGGGCTAAACTTTTCCTCTGCATATGCGGTGAGTTTGGGTTGCTTAACGTTCATCTGTTATCTTACTAGACGCCCTCTGCAGGTATTTTTTTTTATAATATATTACATGTATTTTAACAGTGAAACCATGTAATTAACAGTAAAACTATGTAATTACTTGGTTTTGATACTTTATTTGAGCCAATTATTATTGCTTCATCATTAGTTTATATATAAATATAGTCATATTAAAGGCTGTTTTTCAGTTCATAATTTTCCAAGTGTATGATACAGCTTTCTTTCTTCAGGACAATCATATATTCATAAAAAAATCAGTTTGAATAAGGAAAGCAATAACTTTGCCATAGTATCCTTTCAAATGTTAAAGTTGCCACAGTTGCGTTCTTTGCGTGTGCAGCACTTTATTTGTACCATTTTGTTTTATTAGTTTATTTATCAGGTAGTTTAATGGAAAATCATTTTCAAATGTTTTTTTGTTTGTTTGTTTGCCAAATAACCCTGTATATGTGTCCACCCCCGCAACCCCTCACCCCCGGAAAAAAGTTCAGGCTCAGGATTTTTTTTTTTGCTTTAACCTCTGCGTTCTGCATATAAACAAATACGATTCTTGTCAAGAAGAAAGAGACAGAAGAAGCAGTTGTGCATGGGGTGGCCAACCCTAGCACCGCCCCTGCGTTAATTGTGTTAAATATTTTTAACGCTGTTAAATTGGAAAAATTAATTGCCTGCATTAACACACTAATTTTACAGAACTTATTATTTATATATTTTTACTTGTATTTTTGATCAAATAAATGCAGACTTGATGACCATAAGAGGCTTCTTAAAAAAAAAAAAAAAATCAAATAAGAAAATACAAATTTTGAACAGTAGTGTTTAACAATAACAGCATTGGAATCACTTCCAGAATTGTCTTTTTTCCAGCTCATGAATTAAAAAAAACAGAATCCCCCCATCTTTAAAAAGCTTGCACATTTCAAGTGCGCTATATTATAAAGTGTATGTTATTGTCTTTTATAATTTTCATTATTACAATCCTTATAGGTGAGAATGAACCTTTGGATAACAAAAAAAGGTCTGTGTCTTAAAGTTACTTTCTCTGAAGTCCATCCAGTGCACTGGCTGTTACCCTGCAAGTAAACTGCTGTCTCAAGTCAGATAAACTGACTTGATATCTGTTTTCACAGTATCTTCCCATTTTTCTTCGTCTGACAGTAGCTGTAATAGAGTATTTGTCTCTTTCAGAGTCCCCCTGTCATCCTGTTCCTGCACACACTGTCAGACAATGAGGGAGACTGGAGCATTCTCCCACTACTGCCTTAGTAAGCCCTGTAAATAATGACATTACCAACATTCAGTATAGTAAAATCTCAGTGTTAAAGTTGAAGTTAGGTTCACATTGGATTATTGTTGTGTATAATTCTTTAAGATTTACATGTTGTTGACATGTTTGGAGTTATTTACATGATATCACATGAACAAGAGTGCTTTTGTACTAAATATTTATACAGCTGTGATTTGGTCAAATCATTAATTATTAATATAATATATTGTGAAATATTCATATTTTGTTTTATTATTAATAATAATAAAACAAGGATCACACAGTAGTGGTCTCTAAATGAATCAGTATTTTGAACAATTCAATTGAGTGAATGATTCAGTGACTCACTTAAAAGGACCATCACTTATTTAGTTCCTGAATGAATCAGAGTTCTCAAACAAATTGTTTGAGTGAACAGTTCAATGACTCATTCATAAAACAGACACATGTTTCTCCACTGAATGAATCAGTGTTTTTGAACAAATCATTTGAACAATTCAGAAACTCGTCACCTACTGGTGTACAAGTGTAACTTGCAAAGAGAATATATTTTTTAAAAATCTCCACCAATGCAGACTAATCCTGAATGATTCTGTTCTAATCATATTCTGTTGATATGTTTAAAATTGTTGATGATGCAGAAAGTCTTTTTTTTCACCTTTAGCTTGTCATCACAGTTTGGCACGAACTCATCTTGGATCATGTTTCTAGAGGAGGACACCAGAGTGAAACTCCAAAAACTTCATGAAGTCCTCAAAAAATTTGACCACAGAAAAGTAAGAATTTTTCATATTGTTCTGAATGTGCAAAACTAATCAAAATTCATGTTTAGCCCTTACTTGATGTTCCACAGTCAGCAAGAGTGGAAATAGTCTTATCAGTTTTCTTATCCATGTTCCATCATGAGGTTATTAAAAAGGGTTCCACACATTTCCAATCTTTAAAATTTTGTACGCACTAACAATGGCTTAAAATCCCAACTGACCAGTCTGCTACCTGAATTACTGTATCCACCTTTTTCCTAACAAGCCAACTGCGTTTTAAATTATGGGAGGCACTTACAGTTTGGGGATGTTCCATGCAAAAAGACTGCAAAAATTAATTTCAAATCATAAGATTGTGTCATTTTGACTGAACGGGCTATACATTTTCATTAATTTTCTATTTTCAGAAGTCAGGAGAGTAACGTCATGTTTGATATATTAATGTTGGTATTTTAATATAACAACAATATCTATAGAATAGCTCTTTTCACTGCATTATTTTCCTCCTGATTATTTTAATTTTTCCTTTGTATTCTGCTGTAAGTAAATGAAAAAAAAAAGACAACATACACTGTGCATTTGCTGTGCATTTGCTGCTGCATTTGCTGCTGTCAGTGCTGTTCTCACAACATCTACATCCCTTTGTCTTGTCGCTAAAGTAGTGTATTTATAGGCTAGATACGAACGATCATTCGAAGCATATTGTATATTTTATAAGCAGTGAAATAAGCATGTATTTGACCGAAAGTCCAGAATTGTCAGCAAACTGCATGTATAGCGTGGTGAATGTTTTTATGATTGTCAACCATTGGGATGTTACATTTTATTCATTCTGACATTTAAAGCACTTGAATACGACAAGCTCGTAATCACGACTTCATAAGTGGGAAATAGGAAATTTCTGATAGCACGTGAAGGCGGCATTAATGCTTTTCAGTTTTTTTTTGTTTTTACTTAAAGGGTTACTCCACCCGAAAATGAAAATTTTGTCATTAATCACTTACCCCATGTCGTTCCAAACTAGGGATGGGCGATATATCTCGCGCGATATGCATGCGCATCTCGTCAGTAAAGCCGGTTCCTTGATTAGCGCTAAATCTCCATCACCTGTTTTCAAATGGAGCGGCGGTTAATACACAGAGCCGTAGATCACTGAGAAGCTACGCAATATCGCGTTCAATATTGAAGGCGATTCATCTGCGATAATGAACTCGATATTGCGTAGCTTCTCAGTGATCTACAGCTCTGTGTATTAACCGCGGCTCCATCTGAAAACAGGTGATGGAGATTTACCGCTAATCAAGGAACCGGCTTTACTGATGAGATGCGCATGCATATCGCGCGAGATATATCGCCCATCCCTATTCCAAACCCGTAAACACTTTGTTCGTCTTCGGAACACAATTTAAGATATTTTGGATGAAAACCAGAAGGTTTGTGACAGTCCCATTGACTGCCAAGTAATTAACACTGTCAAAAGTATGAAAGATATTCTAATTTTACTAGCTGTTTTTTCAGCTGTCTGTGCTGTTGACTTATTAATGCAATTTGACACTGTAAAGCCATTTACAGCTGCCTGGCTTGTCGATTGTACTGTGCCTTCAAATGACTCATTACAGATTTCCACTTCACTTAAATCATTTTACCGGTGCCTTTTCAGAGTAACATAATGATGTAAACTACGTTATGACGAGTCACTTGCACAGGGCGTTCAACATGACAGGCAGCTGTTGAGCACAGCACTACAAGTAAGAACTTTTCTTACTTGTAAACCATTAAATTCAGTTTTTTCTCTTTTTAGTTGACAATATCACTGTCACTTGATCAGTTTGTCACTTATGGAAGCTTTTTTCCACCACAGAAAAATAAAAAAGGATAATTGTGACTTTTTACGTCACAATTTTGCCTTTTTTTTCTTGTTATTCTGGGAAGAAAAAGACAGAACTGTGAGATATAAACTCCGTTCTGAGAAAAAAAGGAAGAATTATGAGTCGCAATTATCTTTTTATTTTTTATTCTGTGACACATTGCAAGATATAAACTTGCAGTTATGAGCCTATAACTTAAAAATAATGAGATATAAACTCACAATTCTGAGGGAAGAAAGTCAGATTTGTGAGATAAAATGTCATACTTTGTAATTTTATTGTGTGGTGGAAAAGCTTTCATAGTCGCTAAATTATCTTACTGTTTTGACTGTGTTGAAAAAAACCTCAATAATTTAGCAATCAGAATAAAAATTGAATAAAAATTGAATGTGCAGTCTGAGACCACCACACAGTGGCATCTGAACGAGTGTCAGCTGTTACGCTGTGATTTAGCCTGAGATGACCATCACGGTCTGATTGATCTCCACATTTTGTCCTCAGGAGTGGTTTCTTGGCAAGTCTCTACATGATGAAGAGTCTACCATCATCCATCATTATGCCTTCTCTGAGAACCCTGCAGCTTTTGAGTACCCAGACTTCTCTGCAGGATGGGCGCTTAGCATCCCTCTTGTCAACAGGTTAGAAACCTCAACCTCAGCTGAACTGCTGTCACAAAGCAGATCCTGGGTTCAGATTGACATGTTTTTATAGATAATATGAAATAATATTTCGTTTTATTATTCTTGCAATTTTTCTGAACAGTTTTTCAAAGCCAAAATCTTTGTATTGTGAAAGTGATGAAATCTGATGGTAATACCATGATAGTTTGATATATACTGTACTATGGTGTTTACATGGTATTCTAGTATACCAAGGTACTTTTTGAAACCATGAAATGCCATGTATTAACAGGTACTGTCTGTATTTTTTTAACATTTTTTATTTCCCTTGTAGTTCACTAATTTTAGTTATTTGACATTTTAGGTTGACAAGCAAAATAGAAGAGGAGCCATTAAAATCTGACTTCACTATAGATCTGAAACATGAGGTGAGAATTTTTAAGGTGTATATTTTGGGATGACGTTTGACTGACTTATTGTTCATTTCAATTTATTTCATGATCTTTTAATTGTGGATTAAAGTTTGCACTAAGAAAAATGATGTGTTTAAGTAGCTGAAAACTATCACCTATAATAAAATATTACAATATTAATTTATAGAGAACATTATGCATACTGCTCAAAAATTTGGGCTTTAAATGTTTGGCATACATCATGCTTGTACTGTAAGTGCCTTGTCGTTTTGTGGAAAAAGAAGCTTTGTAATCATTCTCTCATTTCACTCTTTAACTGGAGTAGCTCTAGCAGTACCAGAATCTACTGGCACATTTCTCAGGGACATTTTGTTATCTCCACCTTCTCATTCCCTATTTCCCTCTCCCTCCGTCTCTCTAGCTCTCTTTCCACAAAATTCTTAAAAAACCAAAAGGATTCTTCCCACCTAGTCCCCATAGTCTCAAAAAAGCATTATCTTCACTGTATCTTCTGCAGTATTAGTGTTTGTTCTTCTTCAGCTCTTTCCCTGCAGAGTCTGATAATTTATTGGGTGCATCTTGAGAATCTCTTTCATTTTATGTGTGGGAGTTCTATCTTTTTTATACAGAAACAAGAAAAACTTTTTAAAGTACTGTAGTGTTCCATTCTTCTTAACATATCATGGTGCTCATGGAGTGCTGCAGGTTTAAATCTGGCTTACAACATTTTAGATCAACACTGGTTTTATCTTTTTATTAATTGTTAACATCTCCAAAGTGAAAAATTTGTAATAATTTACTCCTCCTCATGTCATGAAGACAAAAAAAGGAGGTCTTTTTTTTCAGTGGGGACCTGTGCTGTTTTGGATGTACTCATCCTCATGTCATTTAAGATGTAGATGAGTTTGTTCCTTCGTCAGAAAAGATTTGGAAATTTAGCTCTCTCACCAGTGGATTCTCTGCAGTGAATGGGTGCCGTCAGAGACGGCAGTCCAAACAGCTGATAAAACATCACAATAATCCACAGCTCCAGTCCATCAGTTAACATCTTGTGAAGTGAAAGACTGCGTGTTTGGTAGAAAAAAATGAAGATGCTTTCAGCTAAAATATGAGTTCTTTATCCATAATGATACTTTCTCGAGTAAAAAAGTCATCTGGTCTGAATCAGGAGAGAAATATGCACAGATCAAGGACCATTTACAAGCAACAACAGTTATGTCGGTGGATTTTGATGTCGGAGGATAACAGTGGATGGGCTTTTTACTGGAGGAACTGGATTATTGTGATGTGGTTTTATCAGATGTTTGTGCTCTTACTCTGACGGCACCCATTCACCGCAGAGGATCCATTGGTAAGCAAGTGATGTAAAGCTACTTCTCCAAATCTGTTCTGATGAATAAACAAACTCTTCTACATCTTGAATAACCTGTAGGTGAGTAAATTGTCAGCGAACTTTCATTTTTCGGAAGAACTATTCTTTTAAAAGCATTGCGTTTTATTAAATTATTCATCTTTTTCTCCTGCAGGTGGCACTATATATCTGGGAGGACGGAAAGGGACCTCGGCTGACAGGGGTTCCAGAGCTTTGCACGCTACCAGAGCACAGTCCAAGAGCTCAGTACTGTGCCACCACTGTCAGCAGCCATTCACCACTGTGTGTAGGTAACCTCCACACTGAGCACTTAAGACACCTGTCACACACACCTAATCAGTATGTGGAAGAAGGGTGACAGGGAAGGAAGTGCAGACCTTGGGTAGAAGTGATGAATGTGATTTGTGCTGAAAATGAGCTTAGGATAAAAGCATTTGCTGAATGAATAAATGAAATGGAGTGTCAGGGTTTGCACCTGAGTGACAGACTATCATATTACTTTTACTTCAACAAGATTTTTTTTGTGTGTTCCACAGAAGAAAGTCCTTTAAGTGCAGTAATTTGGTACATAATGTTTTCCTTTAAGCAACAGCGCGTCTAATAGCCTTGTGTGCACGTGACCTTTGGAAAATTGATCCAGCGCATTCATTCATGAGTATGATGAAGAGGATGTTTTAGCAGATCGCTTATTATAACTCCGTATGTAGTCTCTGAACGTCTGGGTTTGATCCCAACCGAAAATTATGTATCTAATTAAACATCCAGTTATCTTAATCCAGAGGTTCTCAACCTTTTGGAACTAAAGCCCCCCTAAACCCCCCCTACCATGTGGCACGCCCCCCAGCCCCCAAAGCATTTTTTTTTTTTTTTTTTTTTTATATAAAGTAGACCAGGAATAATGATTGACTGGATAAAGTCTATCTATATAAATCCTATATATCCATTGCTGGTCGTGAGCCTTTACATCCTGTTTCAGTCTGAAGACTATGGCTATGTGTTCACTGAATAATTGTTATGCTTAAAACTTTATGCAAATTAATATGAATTAATATGTGAAGTTGGGTTGTTCGCAGACATCCCCATCAAACTCATTAAAGTGTTTGTTGCCTTTTTCCATTATGGACCATTACAATCTCATTGATTTTAAGTGCCACTTTGTGGTTTCTTTTGGAAACATTACATTACATAATTCATAAGCTGCTGGGATCAAGGCTTTGAATCGAGTGAACTAGAGAGTCTTATTTGACCAGCTTTTATAACTTTAGTTATATTAAATGTTTCATCTCCTTATTTCCATTTCGATCACTTTATTTCACACATGCAGGCAATTGTGAGTGTTACACTGAATTGAAAAATTAAATAAAGATATTTTTAAAGTAAAAAACGATAACACCAAAATAAAAGTATGTATTTATTGTAAAAATATATTTATAAGTAAAACAAAAATTAATCTATAATAAAATATAAACAATATATATGTTCCCATATCACCATCAAGTGCATCTATTATCTGTTTCCATTATAAACGTTATATTCTAATTGATTTCAAGTGCCATTTGGAGGTTTTAATTGTAAGTACTATACAGCATTTTAAAAATTAAAAATAAAATAAACACAAAATAAAAGATGTATTTGTTTTTTACATTTAGAATTTCTAATATTTATATATAAAATAGTTCTGTTAAATGATTAATCGTGATTCATCACTTCCAAAATAATTTTGTATTTGCATAATATATTCTGTGTACTGTATATACTTATGTATATATAAATGCACATGCATGTATATATTTTAAAAATATTTGCATGTGTGCATTAATATATACATAATAAATATACACAGTACACACACATTATGTAAACACAAATTTTTATTTTGGATGCGATTAATCGTGATTAATCCTTTGACAGCACTAATATAAAATAATAAAAATCTCTTCTGACAACAACATCCAGAATCTCCTTCCATTTAATATTCACAGAGGGCTCAGATCAAAGCAATATCTCCCTGAATTTGACCTCAGTTACGGTTATCACGTTTTTGCATGCTCTCTTCAGATCCAGAACCAGAAATGCACAGAAACACACTGGCATAGTACTAAAAGAATTTGGACTGCAGTGTCTGTTAAAGTTTGATTTGGAAGGGCAGATGTTTCCTGAGGATAAACAACCTCCATTGCAGTTTGCGACACTTAAAGCTTGCATCTATGCTAGTAAAAATGACTAGTGAGTAAGTGGTCTTGTTCAGTAACTTTGCATTGCAAGTAGGATACTATGACTTTTGCTGATGGTTTGAAAACACCTGTTGTTATTCACAGCGGCAAATTAGAAAGGTTTATGAAGGGTAACTATACACACTAATGTGGAGTATCCCTCACATTAATGTAATGCCTCCTAAATAAAAATCGTGACTGATGTTACTTTACAGGTGCAGTTTCAACAACACAGACTGAATCACCAATTATATGATGCTGAACAAAGTGACCTGAGCTGTTGTCATGAATAAACAATTAACAAAAAATTAAATAATTCCTTTGTCATAGTGATGAAAATATATTTGTGGAATAAAAATAACTGCAGTTTCAAAATATGCAGTTTCATGGCCTGTAAGAAATAATTCACCTGCTAAGATTAGTATTATAATGTCCTCTATCGGTGTGTGCATTTTAAGAGTAGTGCAGTTAATTGAATTCATTTATTGCATAGTTATCTGCATCCTTCTCTATTTGTAGATAATTTTACTCCTACTCATAACAGAGAATATTAAATAACTTGTAGCTTATATAATATTAAATAAAGCCTCAATTATTTTTTTTCTGAGTGGCTCAGGTGTATTTTTAATCTTAGCATCAGTGTTACTTTAGTATTAATTAATACTATTATAGTATTTATTCATGTTTTTATATTTTCTATTTTAATTTTAGTTTAAATTTTAATTGTATTTTATTTTTATCATTTCAGTTTTATTGTATTGTATTTTTTAATATTTCTATTTAGCTTTAACTCATTTTATTTCAGTTTAATCATTTTAGTAATTCAACTTTAACTTATTTCATTTAGGTACCAAGGCAATATTTCTACTTTCATTTATATTTTTTTCATTTTCTATTTTATTTTAGTTAAGCTTTATTTCAATTATTTGTAGTAGTTTTAATTGACAATAACAACAGTGCCTACGATGACAGTACCGTGTATTTCAGTGCTTCTGATCAAACCTCATCAATTGTTGTACATTGTCATTTATTAAATGAAATTTTATTATCAGCCTTTTATCTGTTCAGTTAATGCCATTTCAGTATCTGTGTGTCCAAAGTGTATATTGAAGAAAAAAAAACCTTTTCAAGAGGTATTCTTACTTTTTCACAGCTCTGCACAGTAAAGTAGTATTTAAATTGTCTGAACAGTTGCACAGTGATGATTACATATTGTCACGGAGCTACTCAACTTCTTGTGTTATTGTCTTGCTTATAGGACAACTGTTTATATTGAGATTATGTATGTGTAGAAATGTTTGACTAAATGTTATGTGAAATGTTATGTTAGACTTACCGATAGTATGGTATGTTCTGTAGGACATTAAGAAGGACATTAAGATGGTGACCATAACAATCAGTGGACAGATGAAGGTCTGGTGAAAGTAGCGTGAGTATGGTCAGAGCACCCCGACAAAAGACAGTTGTGCGCTAGCAGCAGCAGCAGCAACAGTAGTTTGTTTAGTGCAACAATAGACTGTTGGCACGAACACGTTTGCTGTAAATATTGTACAGTTTCTATTTATTTCTTTGATTTATTTTTGTTTGTGGCACTATTTTTTTCTGCACTATGGAAGTTTTGATACTTTCTGCACAATAAATCTCACCTCGAACGGATTCCTGCTTGTTCTGGTCACCTTTTTGCCTCCAACCGCAAGGTTCATCCACGACACATATCATGGAGCATTATTTAATCGTTCAAAACCTTCTGTACACCTGTGTGTCCCCAGGGCCAGCCTGTTAAGAGCGACAACATCTTCACAGCAGTGAAAACTTGTAAGAAGTTCCATTCCGACAGAGGTGAGTGGTACGTCCTTGATAGTCGGCGCTCCTAACACATACGTCACCACCTCGCTTTCAAGAGTCCTCCCGTTCTTCACAAGCGAACTTGTCGCTGCTGATGAAGTTCGACGTCCTCTCGCTTTATCAGTTCAGCAAGCGTCACTGTTTGACCTCTGAAGTGACTCTGTATTGAGAGATCTTTGGCTGAGTGCCCCGGTGGGCATCATTCCAGTCTTCTCTCCACTATTAGAGCCCTTCATGGCAACTCTGGGCAGTCACTAAGCACCAGGCATCAATTCAAACTTAATGAGACAGATAAACTGTTGCAGTTTGAATTCAGAGAACCATCTGGGAAGGGGAAAAAACCCTCAACGCCGAACCAATTGACACGTCAGTTGCATCTAATTGCGCCGATTATGATAATTATCTCTCGCTAGCCACTTTGAGGAGTTTTGATGGTATTAAAAGGAACATGATATTTCCCCTTCAATTATTTCCAGTTAAAACTGACGCATTCATAAGTCTTGTTATAAATGGAGGCAACGGTATTACCGTTGGAACAGCTTGTTACAAATCTGATGCTCTCTTACCTGCAGAATGTTGTTCTACTACTGCTGATGGTTTAGACATTGACATTATGATGGGTTGCGTTTACATCATGTTTGTTTCCATGGGTAAAAATTTATTTAAACGCCAATATTAAAAAACAATATCCAAGATCTTTGATATTAAGGGCTAGATTTACTTACAGCTTGCACCAACATAAACCGTCTTTTGGCATTAAAATAGTACTGTCAGGATTTAAACTACTAAAGATGCCCAGTGAAGAATTAGCGCTGAAAAGGCGTGGACACAGTTATTTTTGCGCCCGACCTTATTGAATATGCATTTGTAGGAGTTTCCCTCTCAGATACTATATTTATGGGAGGAGAGTAATAAAATTAATCAAGCAACGGGATTTACTAACGTTTGCGCTCGTCGTATTACTGGTTTTTGTGGCATTATTTAACACCCCAAAAAAAGCATGTCTTAAAGCAGGCGGTAATTTGCGCTGCTCTTGGTAGATTGCACTGGTCATTATGGAAGTGATCTGGCTGCGTTTGTGTTTTTTAATGTGTGCATTGTCAGTAAATCACACACACAGTAAATTTTCCCCTCCCATTAGCGCTTCTATGGAATTGAGCTCTAACACTAATTTGCCCGGTTTAGTAAATCTGGCCCTAAATGTTGATCGCAGTCAGCCCTAGAAGATTGTGGGAGTTATCTGTTATGTGTTGAAGTATTGATTGATTCTCTGTTCCCACACAACAGTTCCTGTGGTGAAGAAAACATGGGGTAAACAAGCATCTCTGCTGGAGTATTACAGCGATTATGCTGATCCCTCTATACCCACCATTAATCTGGGAGTGCCAAACACAGAAAGGGGTCAGTGATTAAATGTGTTTTCATACTTGATATTTTCATCATATGTGAGATGTATTGTTAAATCAGTTGTTGTACAAAAATGGTGCTTTGTTTCGATCTCATGTTGTACTCATAGCTAAGCAAAAATTAGGAATTGTCACTGTCCATTTCTACAAACAAGGTGCAAAATTGGGTATAAAATGAGGTCAAACTAAATATTATAATGAGCTCTTTATTTTATAAATGTGAAGGCACACTACCCTTTAAAGGTTTGGGGTCTATAAGTTTTTTTTTTTTTTTTTTTTTTTTAATATAAAGGCTGCATTTATTTT
>JAFVLL020017900.1:93809-122632 GCA_021397915.2 Tor tambroides | reverse complement strand
TGAGTGGGGAAAAATGCTAGATTACAATTGATTTTTCTTAATTAAGAAAATTAGCTTTGTGCATAGTGTTTATGTTACCGTGACTCGGCACGCAGCATGTAGAGCACGTGGTGCGCTGTGTTTATTTATTTTTTTCCTGTAAGCCAGAAAGATTCCATTCCTACAGCTCGATTGTAATGATTTGGCACGAGCAACAAAACACATACATCTCTATACCCGGAGAGAGACCAGCTAATGCAATTTATGGAGGCAAGTTTATTTTCTGGTCATGAATTGGCCTTTTGTCAATCAATGGCATGATTAAGCCCCATCAACTACCGCACAATCAGAGAAATTAAGGGTTGCTGAACTTCAGCCCTCTCCCAGGGGCTATTAAATATAAACACACACACAAACACACCTGCACAGTAGCCCCGCATGGCTTTTGAAAAGGAATGCATAGCGCTGTCCCACTCTGCAAATTCAGCCCCGCTTGCTCCTCGGTCTCCTAAAAAACTGCTTTCCCATCTGTAGCAGTGAACTTCTCCCAAGGAGAATAAAAGATCTCTAGCACGTTCTTTGAGAGCACATTGAGCAACACATAGATCATGCTTTGCTACATGTACTGTCTGAATCTGCTTATAATGTGTGTGCACTGGAACAGAGGGATTTTTGAGAGCCATGTAATGTGGAGCTTATGCTATGCACATTTTGACATTTAGCGAATGATGGATTCCATTGAGATGAGAGTTTCAAAAAGAATGTATTACTGTAAAAACACCACATATTTTTCTCATTAACCTTCTATTGCGCAACATTCCCTCAGGTTAACAATTTTTTATTATTTTTTTTGCAAACACACAAATGCATATATGCATAAGGCAATAACATGGATAGTAATGAAGAGAAGAATAAACACACTGTACATCCTGTCAGTCATTTTAAGTTTTTTTTTTTTTTTTTTTTTTACATTTGTTAGAACATTAAAAAAAATTTAAATCATTTAGAATGGTATAAATTATTTATATGTTATGAGTTTTGAGTAGTTGCTTAAATTTAGTCTAAAAGCAATATTATGCAATAGTAGATTAGATATGGATACAACAAACAAGAATTTGCATTAATGTTATGTTCATTTAATGCTGTTTTTGACTTTTCTGTTATTAAAGTAACTGTCTATTTAGTATTAAAGTATTAACATTTTACCAACATTTTAAGTAAAATTAATTTAAGCTAGGAGTCACTTCTTCAGCTTTCATGTAGCAGCAAAATTTGTAAGTTTTTTCCATTACTGCATAGTGTTGCCCTTCATACAAAATGACCTGAAAAAGCTCCTGGAGATATTATTTCAAAGTCTATTTTTTAAATTTAGTAATGAAGTCTTTATGTAAGAAAATTGATAATGCATGCAATGTAGAGTCAGCACTGTACATTTGAAGGTTATACTTTATTATGCATGGTTTTGCTAACCTGCTAAGAGTTTTTGCATTCTCCCCAAACACACAGTGGACTGCCTGGACCCTTCCTGTTCATCTCACGGAGTGTGTATTCACGGAGAGTGCCACTGCAATCCAGGCTGGGGCGGCAACAACTGCGAGATCCTGAAGACTATGTGCCCAGACCAATGCTCGGGACACGGAACCTACCAGACTGAGAGCGGCACCTGCACCTGTGACACCAACTGGACTGGACCTGACTGCTCCATCGGTATCTTTTCTACACTTCTGCACCCACCTCTTTAATGTGACGTCCTTTCCACTTTATTATTTTTGTCATGCTTTGTTTTATACACTGAATAGTTGCTTATTGTTGTTAAGGGCATTAACAGGCTGTTATTTCAGATTTTCTGTCCTCCTCTCCGCTGTTTAATCTGTCAGCAGACCTTCTCAAAGGCGCATTTGAGTCAACCTTAAATACACTATCATTATGAAATATCTCTCAGTCCATCAAAAGCTCAGCCGCAGCTAGTGTGGGATGCGTGTGCACGTCTTGTGTTTGAGCGAGTGACGATACTGATCTCTGTAATAAGAGCAGTATTGGACTCCTGCTGTTTTAGGACTCACTCATGGTCGGCCTTTTAGTTATACAATGCTATTTTCCCAGCAGCAATCTGTGTCTAATGAAAATACTATTTCACCCAAGAGCCCCACACAGCAATCTCTCGCTCACTCTTGCTTTTTCTCTCTGTCCTTTTCTTTCCCATCCCATTTCGATTGAGGAAGAACTACCTGATGTCTTTTTAAACCATCACTTCCCTCCCTTTCATTAATTATCCGTACATCTTCAATTAGTGCAGCGCTAATGAATGAGGCCTGCCTGCTCCCCCTCTGTCACGTTGACGGCTGCAGTGCTATGCTGTGGTAAATGCTGATAAACGCCTATTGCGTGGGGACAGGTTTTGATCGAATCGACGACAACGCTCCCAAAAGTGCTGATAAAATTAGTGATGCCCCTTTTGTCTTAGATAATGGCAGGGTGAGAAAAATTAAATACAGAGGGTGAGAGGAGGGCATGTGTCTACAGAAGTGTCATGGCTATTCATGCATGTGCCCCCTCAGATTTTTTTTTTGAGCCAAAAAATCAGAAATGTGTTCTTTTTCATTCAAATTACACATATTAGATATCATTTAGCATTATCGTTACTATTATTGCAGCTTAAAAGATATTAAAAAAATACTGAAACAAAAAACCACATGTACTGCATACAAACACATTCAAAATATATTTTTTTCTTTCCTCAAAAAGAAACTGGAAAAATTCACGGGTAACACTTTACTGTAAGGTTCTTGTTGTTAATACAATGGAGAACATGAAATATAGAACAACACTGCTTAACAGCATTTGCTAGTTTTGATAATTTCTAATACATCTTTTAACAGTTTATCTTCATAAATGCATGTATAAATAAATGAATGTAGAACATTTGGTTCATGTATTATGAACAAACTAACATTTCAAGTTATAATTTTAGTTATAATAAGGTTTAAATTATCAAACATAATCAAACATAAATGAACATTGAACACTAGTGTACTATTAATACATGCTGATGCATTGACTTATGTTAATAAATTGAATGGAAATGTATTACCAAGTCGTAATATTAATTCTTTATAGATTTAACAAAGAACTTTGAGAATCAATGTACTAAACAAACCCTTCATATAATTCTATAAAGAGCTAAGTTGGTTAAAAACTTCTCGTCTCGCCTAGGACAGCAAATAAGCCAGGAATGGCCCCTCAAAAAATTAGGTGCATGACGCCACGTGCAACAGGGACACATTTAGGCACTCGGTCCACACACTCTGGCAGAAACTCCTGCAAAGACAGTAATCCAGATTGATATAGTACAGTTGCAGCCGGCTTACGGCTCGAGCCGTCAGTTTTCCAGAAGCACTTCCCAGCAGCTGCTCTCCATCTGTCTGTGTGAACTTTTTCCTCGTACGCAGTCTCTCTCTCTCTTTCAATCACGCTCCCGCTCTGAGGAAACTGAGGTGAACTTCAGCAGAGTTTTGTCTGATGAAGGATAAAACACACAGACGCCCACACATACACGCCGAAGGGGTGCGTCACTCCTGCCCACCTGCAGGAGGCATAATAACAGCACGCAGCGGGGAAGCCTACCACAAACTGGCACTCACCTGACCCAAGGGCTGATGGGAAATTCTCTCTTCATTTCTTCACTTCTGTTTCCTTGTCTCAATACACTTTCAGCAGCTCTGGCTGAGTGTCATGTCATGGTTTCACACCTTGTCAGGAAGCGCCGCAGAAAGAGTCAGAAAGGAGGTTGAGGGAAGGAGTTTAACAATGCCTCATCCCAGGATTTGTCTTTATCAAGAAATATCTTTCTAGTGCTTTGTTTCTTCCATGACAGGGTGTGTCAGGCTGTGAGGCTCTGGTGGAATGGTGTGTGGGCTGTTAAACTACAGCTTGCTTTGCGCCAGTCTGTCTTCATCTACTATTCTGCCAAACCCACACACGTCTACACGCGCACGTACACAAACTCATAAACCGATTCCAAATCGCTATCAGACACTTTTCACAGGATATCATTCAAAATGCACCCAATTTTCCCTCATCGGCTTTTGTTGCCAGTTGCATTCACGCCCAGGTATGACAAACACGAAACTAGTTTCTATTGACAAAAACGTGCAATTTCTCTATGGAAGCTTTTGTCAATAGAGAATCTTTATCTGTAAACATGCCAAAAAAAAAAGACTACAAACCTGTGAAGAGAAATGCTAATAAAGCACTTCCATGATAGCTTCGATCCCAAAAGCCATTCAAACGCACTCCTGATGTTTGGCAGACCGTGGAGTGTGTATAAATTGATTTATTTTGGCTTGATGTGTTTTCTTCAATCTATGTGGGAGGCTTGTCTTCTGGGTCCGGGTGGAAAGTTCAGCGTGTCAATTCACATCCGCGTCTGCACGCTCTGATGTCTCTTTCCCTTCCCCCAATCGCACACCTTTAGCCAGCACCCCTCCGCCAAAGTCTCCATGAGGCGCGCACGCACTCCAGTGGGTCAGACAAGGTCGAGATATGTCACTGTTACGGGATGTCGGTTGAGGTGGGGCAGACAGTCTCCCCTCCGCCACACAGGCCGCTTGACACAGCAGGGGTCCGCGGTTATATATTTCCTGTCAGGAGTTTTTCACACTTAAAGTCAATAACTTAGACATGACTGTTCTCAGAAATGTAACCTCTGCTCTTGTTGTTTTGAGTAGAGGAGATTTGCGCTACCACATTGTAGAACACGTGACCTTTGATAGTCCTTGGCTATGCTGCAGCCCAGACCAAAAAGTGATTTTAATTTTTTTCGCCTCTGTTTGTGTTTGCAGAGGTGTGTGCAGTGGACTGTGGCTCTCACGGTATGTGTATAGGAGGAAGCTGTCGCTGTGAAGAGGGCTGGACCGGTTCGGTATGCGATCTGAAAGCTTGTCACCCACGCTGCACTGAACACGGTACCTGCAAGGACGGCAAATGCGAATGTCACCAGGGCTGGACCGGAGAACACTGCACCGTTGGTAAGACGCATAATCATCAGTATGTCAGTATTAACACACTACATGGCCAAAAGAATGTGGATACCCTGTTTTTAACAAGTTTGGCTTCTTAATTCAAGTGAATTTCAGAGGCCTTTTCTGATCCTGTGTATAAAGATAATTCAATAAAAAAGTCTGGTGTGGAAGAACTCGACTAGCAATGCACAAAACCCAGACCTGAACTCCTCTGAACACCTTGGGGATGAATTTGGAAGGGCCCATTGCCTAACATCAGCATCTGACCTCGTTGATTTCTCTTGTGTCTGAATGGGAGCAAATCCCACAGCCATATTGCAACATCTAGTGGAAAGGCTTCTCAGATGAACTGAAGAAATAGGAGTTCAAATTTTATGCCAAAAGTTTTGAAATTAAACACTCAATAAGCACATATGGATGGTGTTTGGGGTGTCCGCAAACTTTTTTGCCGTATAGTGTACTTGCATGATGTGTACACAGTATTTTCTCTGATTATTTCCAGCTGGTTTTAATGCTTTTGTATTGAAGCTATTTGCTATTTGTTATGAAGGTTTACCTCACATCTTTGAACTTGTTTTGATTGCATATTCCCTTTGTCTTTCTGCCTTTCCTGCACCTGCTTTGGCTCTTCCACCTCAACAGGAAGTGGACTATGAGTGTTTGTTCTGTTTTGTACCTTCCCCCTGACCTTTGCTTGCTATCAAAGCGATGACATTTTCATTGCCGTTGATGCAGCATCCACAGGGTAACACCTATTATAAACGACAACAATGCACTAAACTCTGTGCATTAGATACATCTCAAAGAAAAAACATCATGGATTGGTATATTTATAAAAAGTAGTATTATATAAAAATTACATTTTATAGGAAGTTTCTCTGTTCTTCTTGTATCTTCTTAAACTCAGAATCTACATGTTGCTTAACCGTCAGTCACTAAATCTGTTCATGTTGTTAGCGTGTTGGCTATATCCTCCACCAGCTCAACTCTCAGCAGGGTACGTCAGCTGCTCCATTACTCAACACGAGCGATTGAGGTACGCGGCCTCGTTAGCAAGCAGGCCTGTTTCGCTGGGCAGCTTTATGAGAATCTGGCCAGCATTTTGCTATTCGTCTTCCAAATTAGCACGGTTAGCACGTAATTCTGTCATGCTCTTCTGTTCAAGCCAGCCACCCACACACCACACTCTCACCCTGACTCCAAACTTTACAGAGCAGAAATGCTTGCTGAGTTTGATCACTTAATGACCTTGTTGCTCTAAGTTTAAACATTATAAATGGCCATAAGCCTTAAGGAGACCATATTTTAAATTACATGTCAGTAGTTTTAATGGATTGGTCAATTTGACAGTTTCATTAAAGCTAAAGTGTGTATGTAATTTCCGTGCGGCTAGCATCACCAAATGGAATTGCAAGCATAATGACTGTTATCAAACATGTTTGCTGAACACTCACCTCGTTTGTCATTGGTCAACCAAACTAATTTCCATGTCCTAAACTCACGCCATTGGTTGAGCCAATGTTGCTGTCGGATTGCTCAAACAAAAAGAGCAATGTGTTGATACTTTTCAGAGAAATTATCCTAAATATTTATACTTATAGTTGTCCCTGTACATCAAAAAATATACACACTTTAAGTTTAAAGTGTTTATGCAGTATAATGCATTTATGTGCAAAACACTTTCCAGGTTTGTTTACTTTGTGTGTGGCCTTCTAGAAACTGAATGACTGAACATATCTCTTTAGGCCAAGGTTGATATTTTGTCCCTCTTTGCTGAGTGCATGCATTGCAGGAGGTGGAGGTGTGTGTGTTCGAGAGAGAGAGCACAAGAGGGAGCTAAAAGAATTATGGTACCTCATACATCATGTGTGTCAGACTGAGATAAGGGGCCTCTTGGTTCCACATAGTGGTGTGTGTGTGTTTGTGTGTTTGTGTTTGTGTGTGTGACCTTCCCTGTCCCTCTACACCCACTCACTATCATTAGACCTCTTCACAGTGAGTCCACACACAAACTCCCCTGCATTACAACATACTTGCATCATCATTCTTTCACACAAAGACGCCAGACACAGGTACTGTAAGACAGCTCTCACACTGACCAGCAGCATCCAGACATTCTCAGTATGTATTTTATTGTTATAACATGAAATCTTTCTTAAACATTTCAAATTTAAGGGTTGTTTAAAATCAGAAGTTACACACTACATGGTGATAGTTGCCTCAATTCTTTTCTGGTAAAATATGACAATTGTTTCTGAGCTGTATGGAGACTTTAAAAAAAAAAAACATGATTGAGACCAATTTCCACCTAATATCAGAGCCACATATATATGCTGTTATCATTCAGCACCCAGTGGTGCCTTATATGAAATAAAATTCTGGAAAACTTAAAGAGAGTCAGTGGAACATTAGGTTTGAAATATTGTGATAGTGTGTAAAACCATGAATGCAAACAATCAAATCAGAAAGATCACTTAAACACATTTTAGATTTGATTCATTGAAATATATTGGAAATGAATCATATTCTTACACTGTTTTTTCACTAAAGTATAAATCTCTTAACACATCTCTCATCCACGCCAAATGCAAGACAAGGAAAGATCGTAAAACTAGTCTAATGACACACTGTTTAGGAAACTTAATGCCCATATAAAAAGCTCATTTATCCTGCGATATTCGCAGTGTTCCTTAATTTTGTATCTTAAGCAAAATCTAGAATATTCAATATATCACCCAGCCCTAATCCTAACTGAATATTAGGGTCTGTAATGTGAACTTATCCAGACAGTACAGCAGATTTTTAAAAGACGACTGTTTGATTTAGTTTAGTGTGACACAGATCTGTTTATTCATTTGGAAATGATTGGGGAGCTTCATGAGAGGGGGAGAATGAGAGCAGAAGCATGAAATATTTTTCACGACACAGACACCCAAAACACACTTTCTGCCAACTGCACTTTCTCTTGTCGGAGGCTGAGATGCTCTTTTTAGATTACTGGTTATTTCAGGAGTTGTTGAGAGTTGTTAACAGGACTTCTCAGAGCATGCTCCATTAAGCTACATTTAGTGCTTTTTGTATATCTTAGCACTAGCTACTTGTGTCAGTTAGGTAAATTTTGTGAGACAATCAGAGACAGTATGAGTCCACTAGTAGATCACGTGCAAAATGGCATCTATAGGAATGGAAGTCCATCACATTTAATAGAGCCAATCACATTTTTTTTTTTTACACCACTGAAAATAATTACTGAGTGAACTGAGTGACACTAGTATAAGTTAGTCAGCTATACACACTAAATGAAAGCCTGTTTATAAGATTTATATTTCTCTATCTACATTCTCTGAGCCTGTGCATTCACTTTCGTAAACAAGTTTAGGAATATGATAAATCACAATGCTGGCATGTATAATGTGAATAAATGGTGCATATTCTGGAACAAGAACGTACTCATGTGAGCCCATTTTCTTAGGAGATTTTCTTGGTAATAGCTCTTTAAAGACTCTTTATGACTAAAGAAAAGAGATTTTTTGTGAAGTGTGGCTTGTCAGAAGCTTCCACTGCCAGACATTTGAGATTTTTTATTAAGACTTGTATGCTTCATTAGGCCCTGGGCCCTTCCAGATCATTCATCAGAAGCACAACTCTTACTGTGAGAAAGCCATGGATTACAGCAAGCTGTGCACACACATCAATCAACCCTGCAGGAGCCCCTTTTTTATGTGTGTATACCAAGATGTACCCACACACAATAATGCATCCAAAATAATTTTGTCAAACTTATATACTATAAAAGTGCACAAATTGAGCTATTGTGTGAAGGCTCCAAAATCCTTATTGGAGCAGATTGTTCACTCAGCAGCCATTTTGGTAAGGCCCCCAGGCAGCTATTTTGTAGTCATGCAAGCTGAATGAGGAGAGACCGAAATCTCCAAACTGCTTGCCAAGGTTGGGTTTCATGTCAAATCACAAATAAAATCTGACAACCATAGTATCACAAATTTTACTTTTATAGCTAAAGTCTGACAGCCAAACTATAGTTTTTAGATTTGTCCAGCTGATAGACATGCTCATCATAGAACAAAAAAAAAAACCCAACAAAAAAAAAAAAAAATTGGTCATTGGCTGTTTTAATTTAAAGGCAGGACTTTTTCCCCCAACATTTGCCATATTGAGCATTGTGATATATCAAATTTGTTTTAGGATAAGTGTTACAAGATCCTTCAGAAATTATTATAATATGCTGCTTTTTGCTGCTTCATTTTTTTGTTGAAACCATGATACAATTTAAAAAAAAAAAAAAGGAATGTAACGTTTTTATTCAGCAAGGACGCATTTAATTGAACAAAAGATTTCTGTTTCAAATAAATGCTGTTCTTTTGAACTTTCTATTCATCAAAGAACCTGGAAAAAAAAATACAAAAATATTAAGCAGTAAAAACTGTTTTCACCATTGATTATGAGAACCATTATGAATAATTGCAAATAATAAATGAGCAGCATATTAGAATGATTTCTGAAGACCCATGTGACACTGAAGAGTGGAGTAATAGCTGCTGAAAATTCACCATTTAAATTACATTTTAAAATACATTAAAAAAGAAAACAGTTATTTTAAATTGCAATAATTAACAATATTACTGTTTTTACGCTATTTTGACCAAATAATGCAGCCTTGTTAAGCAAAAGAGAGTTTATATTTTTCAAAAACCAATTACTCCAAACTTTGACTGATGGAGTACCTCACATGCAGTCGAAAACAAACAGCTCCCATTTATGCAGTATTGAAGCGCCTGTCCTTCAAAACCTCCCATTTATTATCAC
Organism: Tor tambroides; assembly: GCA_021397915.2. NCBI lineage: Eukaryota > Metazoa > Chordata > Actinopteri > Cypriniformes > Cyprinidae > Tor > Tor tambroides. The sequence goes on along the minus strand of JAFVLL020017900.1, from coordinate 112,808 downwards.
GCAAGCACACGTGCGTACAGACAAAGAAATCAATAGTGCACACTACAGCCGCACAAGCACGCCAACACACAACTACATCATCCTGATCTCCAATGCCCTCAATTCTCCCCTCACGTCAAACCATGTCAGATAGATGGAGGGTTAAAGCAAAAACACAGCATGCACTGTACATCTACAAATCATTCTCCACGCTTTATCATCTCAATCACTAATTAATGAAACGCCCTTTCACAGCACATTAATCCAGGCAGGCAGGCTCTGAAAAGGGAACGGGAATTAGGCGCAGAGTCTGCCGAATGCTGGTGGCTGCGGTGGCGAGCGCTATCCTGTCATTATGGTGGCGGGCAGGTAGAAAGCTGACACATTGCTAACGTTTGATTGGTTCTGGGGGATGGCTTGAGGTGCCCATGAACGTGATTAAAACACATGTTTGGCCCATATGTCACACTAGCTATACCCACAGCTGTGGGGGCATGTATAGCGCCATGTGACTGTGCAACGCAATTAGGATAATGGAAATTAATATAGGCTCTCTCTCTTTTCCTTTTTAGAGGAACAGTGATTGAACCACGCTGGACGTGATGTATAATTGTTTCCAGATTAATGTCACTTTAATCAGAGCTCTTTGAATGTGCACGTAAATAATGAAGCATTGATGTCCATAAAGGGATGATTGCCTTTTTTTCCCTTCCCCTCCATCTCTCCTTCACTGCTCTCTCTCATCCCCTCAGGACCATCAGTGAGAAATGAACAAAAGTTTGTTGTAATTAGCCAGTAATTGGTGCCCTCACTGGCAGTTAAGTTCGAAGCATGCGTTAGCTTGTGTTTTTCATAACCCTCTGTATTCTGGAGTAGATGCTTAGCTCAGTCTTCCTACAACTGTCTAAGTTCTGGATCTCCCAGACATAACACCAACAGTGTGAAGCGAGACACCCGAGGAATTAATCAGTACGCTCTCACCTCTCTCTACCACACACTTCGCATAAAACCACCTCTCAATCAGTCTCAACCACAAACTCGTCTTCCATTCACACATAAGGTATCGTCATAAGAACATAATTCATCTAATGGGCTTCTTGGTTTTCTTGGCGTTGTTATGCTTGTGTGGTGGTATTTTATTTAGGATGAGATTTGATCTGACATATGTAATGTTATGACACGCACACAGGGTTTCTCCCAAAGCCTTGTCAGAAATCATTTCATTTAATACAGGAAGGAGATGATTTGGCAGACACACATCAGGATAATTCAGAGCTTATCATACTGTTCCATTTGTTCACACATTACACACCCCCAACTGCCCCTCACTCTGTGGGACCATATAATATTTCACTCACATACTGAGGGCTCAGGATAAACCATTCAATGAATGTAATGTGAAACGTGAAATAGCAAACATGTACCAGTTCCTAGAACCACATGTCAAGTCATCAGGATGCAATTTCCAATTAGCATGGACACGTTCAGTGCGCTTTTCTAACGGTACTGTAATCCCATGATGCCCATGTTATTACTTTATGCATTATGGTGATGTCCGCATTTGAGAAGATTTAGGAGGACATAGTGAATACTGAACAGGAAGAGTGAGTCATTTTCTACTGGTGTTGTTTTTCATTTTATTCCATAAATGGTGTCGCAGAGGATTGTTCGGGGTACCGGTGGGTTTTGAGAGCCATGGAAGTCCATGCCAAGACTGCTCACTGGATGATGTGTTTTTGCTTTATTTACTCCAGTGTTTGTGTGTTTGGTGTTAGATTTACTTTGAAACAATTTTCACTCAGAAATTTCCAGTAAATTTCACAAATGATTTCAAGGAAACGGCACATTGAATTAAACATGAAGTTTTGAAGTAGAAAGGCTGAAACAGTTTTGTTTGTTCCTTTGTTTTTGAGCTCCAATAATCGTTGTTTTATTTGCAATATTTTTTTCACATATTTCTTTGGGAAAGCAGAAATCAGTTAGCATTTATACTCATTTTTAATGTCTGTGCGGTGAAGAAAGATGCTTTTTTGAACCAAATGGTACCAGTGCTAAAAAAGCTCTTAGTTTCTGTACGCGTGTTTCAAGTTGACTGTCTATTTCCACCTTTTTAACATCCTCTTTCTCCTCCTTTTTTCTTCTTCTTCTTGCTCCCTGTAAAGCTCACCCGGAGACGTATGTCCAAGGTACTGTGTCTTTTCTTCTTCTTCTCTCTCTCATTCTCTCTCCCTTGAGCTCTTGTGTCCCGGATTGAGGTCTCTATGACGTACATGGCGCATTAATAACCTCTTCTCTCTCTCTCATGTCTGCTTCATTATTGTGATTCTTCAATGGCTTCTTTTTTGGACTGTCAATCAATCAGATAATATCAGCGCTCTCCTTGGCTAATGTTCAACTTCACAGAACCATCCCCCGCCCCAACTAAATACCACAGCTCCCACATCTGCAGTTTAGCATCTCCTCCGTGTCTCAGAGTCGCACTCAGAACCATTTAAAACAATAGAAACCTACACGCAAATGACTGATCAGCCATGTTTATTTTATAATGAACTACAGGCGTGTGATGTAGATGGAGATTAAGAGAAGAAGTTTTAACTGATTCTTATTTACTGTTACTGGTGTTTTTTGAAATGATTTCACAGGGCTAAATCAGTGCTAAATGATGATGTGTGATTCCAGACTCACAAACTGGCACATGGTGCATCAGACCGCCAGAACTCTCACAAGGATTTTTAACATTAAGACTGCTGCAAGATATACAGGCTTACTTTGATACTTTTACTGTGACCTCATTATATTTAGTTGAGACATGTTTCTCTAGCTTTTATCACATTCCATGTTGCTTTTCTTTTCATTTCTCACTCTTTGAATACTAACAGTCTGGCATATAGCATTCTCAGTATAACGGTGTATATGTGGTGATCCTCAGGCAGTCGACCAATCCCGACAGCTCCACTCTTCTTTCAACATCTTGCCTTCCTCCTTCTCAAAGCCCTCCTTTCCCTTTTCTCCTCTTTATTGGTCATTTGCTTCCTTACTCTCTCTTTCCCTTCTGTGTTTTTGTGTTTTCTGAATCGTCCTTCACTTGGACTCAAGTGCTCCAGATTTTTTGTTCATTTCTTTCCCCATTTACCTATCCCTCCCATTATAATAGGAGAGAGGATAAGTTTAAGGATGGCCATACCAAAACCCCAGGGAGACTGTCACAAGCAATCACTCCACTGTCTCTCTGTCTTTCTTTCTTTCTTTCTTTCTTTCTTTCTTTCTTTCTTTCTTTCTTTCCTTCTTCCTTTCTCCCTCCTTCAATTTTTTGTCTTTTAATAGGATATAAGCGATATTATATTCTAATCTCTCTCTGTATTTATTGTTGTCCTTTATATCTTGCTAATTCATCATTGTTTGTCTTGGTTTAGACACACACACACACACACACAATTACTGACATGCACTCACACACAAAACACATGAATCCTTGAGTTTTGTTGCAGAATCCTGTGAATTCTGCCTTGTACATCCATAGCCCTGACCCCTGGTGTTTGTTGAGCCTACCTTCTCCCACAATCCTCCCCTTCCCTCCCCCTGGCCTCTCTCGCTTTCCTCTGATTCCGTCCGGCGGAATGTGACCTGGGCAGAAAGTATAGCGCTGGAAGCACACACTCTCTCGCCAGCTCAGACGTCCACCCTATACTTTATGCCACTGGGATTCTCTGTGTGCCGTAGCTTCACATGGATGCCGCTGCTGAGTTATTAATCCTTCACCCTCTTCCTTTGATCTCTCCTTCTAAATTCAATTTTCTTTCTTTTAATTAATTTTCTTTAAATAAATTTTTATGGGTTCTCAATCGGTTATTTTTCCTTTCGGGTCTCACCTTGATTTCCTCACAAATTTCTGCCATCCCTTTTGAACTGATTGGTTGTGTCGAGAGAGCGTCCGTTACATCCATGTGAATCTACAGCCTCTGTGCATCTCACTAGGCCTGTTTGAAGTCCAGCGTCAGTCTGTGTTCACCTTTAAACTTTTACTTTCATTCACGACGATCTCAGTGTATCTCTGTTTGGGTTACCATTTGTGTTTCACAAGTCGAAGACACACTGTGGCCACGTATGATGATTTTTACCGACAACAGAACAACTTACAGAGAGAATACGGTCACATAAATATAAAAACACACATACTTGACTTACTGTAGTCTCAAACACATTTGAACACTCACACATCCATATTAGTGTATGACAGCTCTGTGTGTCTCTGCAGAGGGATGCCCAGGTCTGTGCAACAGTAATGGACGCTGCACGCTGGATCAGAACGGCTGGCATTGTGTCTGCCAACCAGGCTGGAGAGGGGCTGGCTGTGACGTTGCCATGGAGACTCTCTGCGCAGACGGCAAGGACAATGAAGGAGGTGAGGTCACCGGTGACTGGACGGATGAACGCTACAAAATTTAATTGGGATGCGTCAGAAATATATGCATATGGAAAAGTTTATGTAAATATCTGATAAGTATTTGTCAATGATAATCAGGTCGAGGATATAACCCTGGTGGAAACTGTAAAATGTGCATATTTAAATGTTTATGAAGCAACTGACATTGTAATTTCTTCTCTCTCGATAAAAGTCATGATAAAGTTTTCAGGCAGGTTTTAAACACACCAAACTCGCACCAGTCTTATGGCCATTCTAAAAAAAAAAAAAAAAAAAACTCAATTCACCTTGGTGTGGAAACTCAGAAACTGTAAATTTTATAAACAATTACAAAGACATGTCAAGTAACACGTTCAATTAAATGGCAAATTTTCAAGTAGAAAAACTGGGTAAAACTTTAGTATAGGGACAAATTCTCACTATTAACCAGTTGCTTATATTAGCTGTTTATTAGTAGATATGAAGCACATATTCTGCATGACCATATTCTACATCCCTAATCCTACCCAATACCTAAACTTAACAACTACCTTACTAACTATTAATAAACAGCAAATTAGGAGTTTATTGAGGCAAAAGTCATAGTTAATGGTTTGTTAATAGTGAGAATTGGATCTTAAAATAAAGTGTGACCAAAAACTGAAATATATTAAATGCATTTTCTTGTAAAACATACTCCAATAACCTTTGTTTTACTTCGAAAAATAATTTTTACACTCCGCTCGTGCAGAAAAGTTAAGCGTATCTTGATTTCTAAGAGTAACTCTGTTTTTCACTGTGGTATCCCATAGCCTTCAGCCCATCAGAATATAGCACACTAAGACATGACCCTAAGACCAAAGACAAGTAAATCTCAAAACTAGAGGTTAGCTTAGAGTCTGGAGGTTACGCTTCTTGTCTTGACAGACATCAGGGGAGACCGACCGACCGTTATGAATAACAGAGCATCTCTCTTTGCTTACATTTAACAAAAATGACAGGCCTGCTCAAGGGGCGAGCGGCTGAAAATCCTTCTCCGCAGATCCTGCATTCAGGGCGTGTGTGTTTGGATACAGAACTTTTTGGTGCACGCTTGAGGTTTCGTCCACACAAAAATATCTAGAAATCTTCTCCACTGAGGTGAATGCGTGAACCTTTAAACATGGCGCAATTCCAAAGTATTTGAGGAGATTATTTTTCTAGTTGGAGATAATGCGGTCTGTAACATCATAAATCTGAAGGATTTACAGTCCTCTGGAAGCCTGACAAGAGGCTTTGAAGTTTTTCCAAAGCGGAAAGAAAAATATACAGTAAGGTTATGATATATTCTCAGTCGTACAGTAATCGTGCCAGGTATCGCAGATTTCTTTGAATTTGGCTTCCTTTGACTAGAGGTACTGTAAAAAGATGAGAACATAAAGGTCTTTATATAAACACAAAAAATAAATACATTTCTCCTTAAATACATATACATGTCCAAAGATCCCATTACGTGACCTCTGTTTTGTGTGACCTGAGCAAGCTATGTTAACAGATTCTGCGCTCTCTGGAGATATTTTTTCATGTGCATGTTGACTTTGGCCATAGCGGACCGGATTTAAAGCAGTGTGAGAGTTACGAGAGGTCCAGATCTCACATGAAGTTGCGTGGTGCTTTTGGCAGGGGGTGCCGGGACACTCGTAAGGCAAAACAAACAGTCAGACACTCTGTCTCGATCTCACCAGAGCAGTGTCAGCTCAGGGTACAGTAAAAAAAAAAAGAAATGGTCTCATACTGATTAGCGCAACAAAAGCGAGTGTTTGCGTGTGTGTTTACACATGTGTTCTTTTACAACTCCCCAGTGACGGTGTGCCAGATGTACGCGGGGCTTTTTATAAACTAGATGAGACGGATGGCAGAGGTTTATGGCACTTACCTGCGTGAGATCAGATCGCATTTCCACACAAAGCATTAACCAGGTGTTTACTGATAGAGGCGAGAGAAAGAGTCTTGACAATGTGAAAGAAGCGAGAGAGGATATTGCAGTTATGTCTTTGACCCTAAAGGTGGGAGAACAAATGGGTGGATGGTGTATGAAGCATAGACACAAAAACTATAAATGTTGAGACAGGACACAGGAAATACTATAAGACTCTTTAACACATAGCACCTCATATTTTTTATGTGCATTGTGTGCAGATGGCCTGGTGGACTGTATGGATCCGGACTGTTGCCTGCAGAGCTCGTGTCAGACTCAGCCCTTCTGCCGCGGCTCTCCTGACCCCATAGACATCATCAGCCAGAACCAACCCGCAAGCCCACAGCAAGCCGCCCAGTCGTTCTATCAGCAAATCAGTTTCCTCATTGGCCCAGAGAGCACGCATGTCATTAACGGAGACAACCCCTTTAACAGAAGGTAGGGCTGTGTGCTGTGTCTGCTGCAATGAGCAAATTAAACCTCAAATAGTAAGGAGTGTATCAGTGCCTCAGAGGCCCAGGTTTTATCAGGCAAGTGATGAACTTCATCTTACATTGATCATGTAAACATGTTTAATAGCAGTCCACTGGGTTTTTTGTGAAGTATTGAATGTTATTGCGCAGAGTTCAAAAAGTCAATGAAGTAATCCATCTAGATGACAGATTGCAAGAATCATTGTGATTCTTTTTAGATCAGTTGGAATAGACAGAAGATTATAAACAAATCAGTCATGGTTTACACCATATGCCATATCATTTCCAGCAAATGTTTAATATAGCTGTCAAAAAAATCCCAAATAGAGGGGGGGGAGGGGGGTTGTTTTTGTTTTTTGATATTTTCTTTTTCAGTATTAGGGGTGGGTGATATGAGCAAAATCCTATTCTACAGCATGAGAAATTTTATTTCAAGATAATGATATATATCTCGATATAACTATTTTTGATTTTATTTTTGTAAATAAATAATAGGCCCAGCCCTATTCAGCATAAAACTTTTAATGAACATTTAGCAAAAATATATTTATAAAATCATATAACTAATTTGAAATAAAAAAAAACACTATTTACCCTATTTGTGTTTGAGGCCACTGGAAATGTTGGCACAGCAAATAAAGGTCTGATCTACTGACCTGACTGGCCTAGATGAAATTTAAAAAATAAATACATAAATAAATAAATAAATCCTGAAGAGCATCTCTTGTTCATGACCGCTTGTGATGTAAATTTTATGGATTGCACATGTCTAATTATTTCATTAACTACAATTGATTGGCTGACCTGATGTCAGAAGATAAGCATATGGAATAGGCTCGTTTTGTTATAATCCTTCAGTTTCTGCTTTCCAGAGACCATGTTACCACCATTAAAAATAAATAAAAAATTGCCTCCCCACAATTGCTCCTAACAGCCCTCTTAAAGACTTCATACAGTTGCCATGGAAACAGATGTGCTGACAAAACCTCATAAGAACCGTGTGACCCGGGTTACAGAGAGAAAAATTTTCTGAAGTCGATTTAAAGTATAATTTACAAATTATGCACCTCGATTTGCATTGTGTATGTGAGAGCACCATAACAGTTATTGGAAAGAGATGTTAGATCTGATAATAGCCCGCTTGAATAAGCAGTGCTATTAATTATGTTGTCACATCCAGAGCGTGGGTTTGTCCGAAGAATCTTCTCTCTGTTTGCTTGAATGGATATAATCATTTCTTAGTTGTCATGGTCAGCTGCCTTCATGGCTATGTTTTACCTCGCTCATTCCTTTTGCTCTGTCAATTAAGCGCCTGTTGCTATTTCAAGTCCCTTTTTGCTTTTTCATGCTTTTAACCTAATTTCATTTTTATTGTGTCTGATGAATATTCAGAGAGTAAGCAAATATCTATGGAAACCTGGAATTAAAAACACAAAGCAGGCTGACTGATCACACCACAAATGCTCACAGTCACGTTTCAATTTGACTGATACGTGATAATAATTCCATAACAATCAGTTTGTTTATCTCTTCCCCTGCCTCCTATGCGTAACTCAATGCACATGTTCTCTTAAGATGGAAGTAACAGTGAAGTTAGCTTGATTACTCTCAAAAATTGCTTGGCAACTGTGATTCGGTCATGACAGATAACACGATTAGCTACAACAAAGAGTTTAATAGGCCCAATGCCGGTGCCCCATATGTGAGGACATTAAACCTTTAAGTACCTCTGTGGCAAGATAAAGACTGATCTGATAAAGGGAGGTGTAGACTAATGTGATTTAAAAATAAATGCACAAACCCACGCAGGGCACATCTGCACTGAATATCGGTCATTTTGGCTGGAGAGTTTGTTTGGCAGTCATCGAATGTAACACGAACCATGTGTACTAAACTCCCTCATCCTCCCAGCTCATGATAAAATAGAATAATTGCTCGCTAAATAATGTAAATGTTTAAGTAAACATTACAGGCTCTGGTTTTTGTATTCATTGTAAAGTTCAGTTTGATTTGTAGGACTCCTTTTTGTTTCAAAACGACAAATGGTGATAAAAGGACACGGCACAATGAATCCGGTTATATATATCTCTACATTCTGCCTTCTGGGTCAAATAGGTTTCAAAGAAAATCCCGCTAAGAAACATTTGCTGTTTGTGTGTTTCCTCAGGGTAACTACCTATTGATTCACAGCATAAACATTGTAAAACAACATGCCACTGGAGCAAAAGTGCCAGCTCCTCAATTTTCCGGAATTAACTATCTGTCACATACCCTGTATATATCCAAGCAGCCTCTCTCCAGATGTTTCTTCTAGTCATCTTCAGCCGTTCGTTCACTTGAAAGCCTGGTGCAGCAAACCCTTGCCTGTGTACATGAAAATGTCTTGTTTTCATTTTGCTACATGCGTCCCAGCACTAAGGGGCCTTTTAAGCAGATTAAGCTTCTGTGTGGTGCATGTTGGCAAAATGGAAGGTGTTTTCAGTGGTGAGGTTTGGATGGAAAACAACTGGAGCATCAAGGGGGTCAACGGTCCGGAGAAGAGTGCATCTGTGTCATCCCTTTAAGAATGAAGTGAATAACCTTGGGCACCTAGGTAGATGTCCACCTAGATCCAGCCATAATCCTTATGATGGCGACATCATGAAGGTTATTCTTAGAGAGAGGAAAGGGCAGAAAGGGAAAGCTGTCAGAGGCTATGTATGATCTTAAAAATAGGTTATAAAATTCATTATGTATTTGAAATATATCAAATTATTGCATTGTTTTTTTCAGTTTAGTTTAATTAATGTGTACATATGATATATTTCACTTATTTTTTGTTTTCTATTGTTTTTTTAGTGTATTAGAATACACATTTGTAGTTTTTTTTCTTTTCATTTTTAGTTAACAAAAATATTGTTTTTCCGCCTTGCTTTTATCTTCTTAGCAGTTTGAGTAAGCAATATTAACCTTGGTTTTGTGGTCAGGGTGCCCTCAGAGCATGTGGAATACATGCAGAGCAAGTAGCAAATATGACATGTGGTGTTCAGGGCAAACGAGACAGAAATACAGCACTGAGGAGGGTGAATTACAGCATGCTTTTAGGACACTCAGGCTGTGGCAGCTAACACTGGACACTATTGTTTTATTATCTCACACAAAGCAAATGGGATTTCTGAGTTACGGTCACATCATGAGGAACGGCAGCTTATTTATGGAATGTTTACCTGTGCATGTGACCCTAGGGTCATTTCCACACTTCCTTTATCCTAGCTCCAAGTGAGGGGTGACACCACACTTTGATTCACTGCTCCACTGCTGATTAGGCCCCCAGAAAAACAGTAATGACCTGAAAAATCAGCCAATAAGTAGAGCGAGGTGTCCTCAACACTGCGGTGAAGTCACTTTATGCCCAAAACAACCCCAAAAAAAATTCTCTTGGTTGCTTTGTTATTTTGTTAGGACTGTCAGTTGATTTATCTGTTTTTTCTTTTGTTTTTTTTAGCTATTTATCTTTTTTTGTGATTTGAAAGACAAGGGCTTATTCAAAAAAGTAATTGACAATGCAGGGTTTCTAAGTATTTTAGCTATTTATTCCCCTGTGGGAAAGTTACAGTTCTTCAAACAAAATCTTTGCCCACATCGATCCATATGAAGCTCCTCGAAGGAAAATCTGCCTTGGGAATTAAGGACATAAGAATCCCACTGGAGCCTTTAGGGGACTGAATTATGACTGTCTATAGAGACGGGGGCACAAGAGTCACATGAGTAAGCATAGAGTGTGAGTGTATGTGTGTGTGTGAGAGAGAGAGAGAGAGAGAGAGACAGATTTTGTGCGCTTTCTAGTTATTTACAGTGGATTAGACATTTTAAAGCTTAGGGAATCCATGTTCAGTCATGCTGTAAATCATATTAATAGTGTGTGTGTGTGTGTGTGTGTGTGTGTGTGTGTGTGTGTGTGGGTGGGTGGGTGGGTGTGGGTTTCTTACCAACCATGTGTGTTTGTTTTGCAGCCTGGTGTCCATTATCAGAGGGCAGGTGCTCACTGCAGATGGTACACCCCTGATTGGAGTCAACGTGTCCTTTGTGCACTACCCAGACCACGGATTCACCATCACACGGCATGATGGCATGTAGGTTGAAAACATAAGCAGACACACATCCTATACACACTTCCATAGTGTTTCTGTCCTTGAATGAGTGAATGTCATAATACAGCACAGAGTACAGATGTCATCAAAACCATCTGTTTAGTTATGTTTAGTGCTTATGCATAAAACATACATAAATGTGTGAAAACTTTGATTGAATCCATAACCTCTTATGGCTCCACAACAGTTTGTGTGTGTGTGTGCATGTGTTTTATAGCATGCTGTTTTATCTACCAAGATCATCTCATGAAAATGTCAGCCATTGCTACAGGAAGCAGTGCTTTAGCAAACGGCCTGTTTAAAATGCATTGGATTTACAAGGGTGGAATCAATCAGCCAATGGGCCGCACTCTCCCATACTGTTAAACCAATCCCAGTGTTATTAAGGAGCAGCAGCACCACAATCATGAAGGCCTCACAACTGTAACCAGCAAGCTCTTGAAGCAGACATATTTGTTGAAGGAGAGTGCACTGTTAGGACCTGCCATCATGTACTGTCATGTGTCAGTGCTGAATGGCTAAAAGGCAGCAATCAAGCAGAAAGGAAATGAAATAAGGTTAGCAATTGAATTGAATAGAGTGTAATTAAAGATAGAATCGTTGAAAAGGTGTTTTAGGTGCAGCTGGTGGACTGAATGGGGTCAGTTCAAGTCTTTAAAGAATAGTTGAATGAAAAATGAAAATTCTGTCATTATTAACTCACCCGCGTGCTGGTCCTAACCGGTATGACTTACTTTCTTCTGTGGCACATAAAAGGTGTCATTGACGTCAGACCTGATGCAACACATCTAAAGGTGCCATTTTTGATTTGAGCATTACATTTTTAGTGCAGACTTAAATTTCGATTCTGTTTATCACAAAAATCTGTGATAGCTTCAGAAGATTTGAAATGCAGCTCACAAGACTGCTTTTATAGTACTTCTTTTATAGTACTGGATCACAGTAGACGAGAGAGACACATTCCTCTTCACACGTGGTGTTTTAATCTGTCTCTTCTGTCCACTTTTGACCACTTCTGTATGGAGGTAATTTAATGACTTAAATATTTGCATGTGTAGGGTAAGATTTGTGCAAGTGTACATAAGATTGCAAACGTAAATTAAATTTGCATGCGCAAGAAAAGTTTTGTAAAGGTGCAAATCAAGATTCAAGCGCAAGAAAAAAAGATTTGCAGCATTTTACTTTTTTTGCAAGTGTAATTCATGTATTGTGAAACTGCAGCTTCATGCTAACGCAAGATAAATATGATCTGTATTCTTCCGCTTTCCATTTTTCTGCGCTTGCACTTTTGGCACGGTTTTTTCGCCAAAATACGGTCAAAAGCACTGCAAGCCTGTGATCAGTGATTTGCAAGCGAAAACAACAGTTTAAAGAACTGCAAAACGGATTGACCGCGTAGAACCAATCTGTATGTGTAAAAAACAGACTGTCAAATGTCTAAATGACTTGTCGTATATGTAGGGCAAAAGTTCCCGAAATAAACCGATATGTACAGCTCCGTCTTTCTTTTATCTGTGCTTACAGTTTTGGCACAATTCTCTCACTAACTGAGTTCTGCAAGCGTGAGGGGAGGGCGGGTCCACCTTTTTGTAGCCAATCAAATGAGGCTCTTGCTGACTCTCCATTTAGTCTTATCTGATTGGTTCAATAAACACATCATACGCCAAGACATTAATCTTCATTTAGTTCAGGAACATTCCCGCTGCCGGAACGATACTTTAATGTAGGCCAACACATATAATAATAATAATAATAATAATTAATTAATTAATTAATTACTAAATACCAACTTAATTAAAACATGATATTTTATAACTTGTGTACCATTAGGCTATGTGTAATATACTGAATTTCGAGCTGTGTAGTATCCTTCTCTAAACAGGCTATGTTTATTGTAATATAATATTGTAATTTTTTGATGATACTTAAAGAAGGACTAGTATCTGCACTAGCCTAATACATTCATAATTTCACCTGTCTACTGATCATGGATGGTTCCATTTATTAACAAATATTTGGTTCAGTAATAATTTAGCCAACAGAACGAACAATAATATTTTTTCTTTAACATGTAATTTAAGGGAACTTTAAAAAATATTACTAAAATATTCATTTCTCTAACTTATTTTATCTTTTGTAATACCACTGTGTAACCACTAGATGGCTGTTTAGCTCTATATATACACAATTAGTTACTTGAATTTGGATATATATTTAGACATTATTAAATACATATTTGTATAAAAGTTTTTGCTAAAGTCAAATATGGACACAAAGAAAGCATTTTGTTACTCATTCTTGCTTCATATAATAGCTTGATCAGACACATGAAAGTAATCAGAATCAATACTGAAATTTCAAAATATACAATTGAGTGTTAAAAACCATAAACAGAGACATGGTTTGAAAAAATGACAAATTCAGATTTAAGTAGCTTTATTGGCATTGTAAAAAAGGTTTTACAAAGTATAGCACTCTGATACCACAGTGTTGAGCATTATCACATAACATCATTTTAATTATAAAGTTTAACATCATTGGTGTAAGCAGATTAGAAAATTTCAATGTAAAGTCAAACCAAACCAAAAAAATGTAACACCAGCTCACAATTCAGTATGAACACATGGGAGTCTAGCCTAAAGGAACACAACTTATGAAATATCATGTTTTAATTAAGTTTTTATTTATTTATTTATTTATTTTACTGTATGTGTACGTTAAAAGTATCATTCCGGCAGCGAGTACGTTCCCGATCTAAATGAAGATTAATGTTTGGCGTATGATGTGTTTATTGAACCAATCAGATAAGAGTAAATGGAGAGTCAGCAAGAGCCTCATTTGATTGGCTACAAAAAGAAGGTGGACCCGCCCTCCTCCTCACGCTTGCAAAACTCAGCGAGTGAGAGAATCGTGCCAAAACTGTAAGCGCAGATAAAAGAAAGACGGAGCTGTACAGATCGGATTATTTCAGGAACTTTTTGCCCTACATACACAACAAGTTATTTAGACATTTGACAGTCTGTTTTTTACACATACAGATTGGTTATACGTGGTCAATCCGTTTTGCAGTTCTTTAACTGTTGTTTTCGCTTGCAAATCACTGATCACAGGCTTGCAGTGCTTTTGACCGTATTTTGGCGAAAAAACCGTGCCAAAAGTGCAAGCGCAGAAAAATGGAAAGCGGAAGAATACAGATCATATTTATCTTGCGTTAGCATGAAGCTGCAGTTTCACAATACATGAATTACACTTGCAAAAAAAAGTAAAATGCTGCAAATCTTTTTTTCTTGCGCTTGAATCTTGATTTGCACCTTTACAAAACTTTTCTTGTGCATGCAAATTTAATTTACGTTTGCAATCTTATGTACACTTGCACAAATCTTACCCTACACATGCAAATATTTTAGTCATTAAATTACCTCCATACTTCTGACCTGGTTTCTTTTGAGGGGAGGGTCTATGGGTCAGTGTACGTATGGGCTTTTTCTGATCTTTCGATCTAATGTTGTGAAATAAACTTGCGTGATTTATATATGAGCTGAACTCTGTTATTTTTCACCACAAAGGAATTTTTAAACCATTTACTACATGGATAAGAGCGAGAGAACATTAATCACCTATACGTTGTCATCAAATCTTTTAAATTTTATCGGTATTTAGAACAGAATAAGATAAAAATCTGAAAATATAAGTGGCTATAAAATTATAATACAGTATTATATATCCAATACAATAAAACACAAATTGTAATGACATTTCTTACAAACAACATAGGCCTATAAACATCTAGCAATGCTATAAATCATATGTTGTGTGAGCGCGAGAAGCTCCAGCGTAATCACAGATGTTGTCCTTATCACAGCGGAAAAATATTCTGTCATTTTTGGTCATAAAGATAGGAGTAAGACAATCTGAAACTGTAAAGGTTTTTATTTTTATATTTATGAATACTCAGAATAAGAACAAAGCTGTGCCTTCGTTAAATAAAGAAAACAAAGAGGATGCGCTTTCAGCCGTCTCCGTTTTCTTCTGGTTTGGCCATAAAAATGAACGAAACTGTTTTTTTTTTTCTTTTTTTTGCTCCTTTTGTTTTGTTAATTTGTTAATTATTTCACTGAAACATATGTAGGCCTATTTATTTTTATTCCTATCATGTCACTTTATTCTGTTTTGTCTCTGTTTTCTACTGTTTGTTATGCGCATGCAAAACTAAACCACTGAAAGAAAAACATTTATTTTTAAAGGGTCACTTACACATCACATTTAATTTAAATCTAATTTAACATTCTGATTTTGTCAAATAACAGATAGGAAATTAACATCGTAATGTTTAAGAATTAGCTCAGTCAGCGGAGAGTAGGTGGACTTTAGTGGCTGTTTGAATGCAGAATGTGTTTTCGACTACCTCTGGATGTTTTGCTCAAAACATTTTAGACCCCGTTCACACCTGTATTTAGCGTTGTCCACTTATGATCGGATCGACCAGAACGCATCTTAATACCAGGTATGAACAGGGCCTTTGGAACCTGAAAGCAGTCGTTCTCATTCACTTTCATTATCTGAACAAGAGTGGCCAGGATATTCTTCAAAAATTCTCTTTTATGTTTTACAGAGCAACAAACATTTTAATGGATTGAAATGACATAATTACATAATTTTTGGAGTGATTTTTCTACAGTTGTTTTCTTTTAAGTGAGAAAGAGAGCACATAAGTACACTGAGGGGAGAAGTTTGACCCTGACAGTGCATCACAGAGATAGGTGGAGAAAGGTGTTAGAAAGAGGCTGCCAGAGAGATATGTTTAATAGGAAACGTGATGAGAGAAGAAGTTGGACTGGAGGGAGGAGACCCAGACTGAAAGAGAGAGAGTGCAGGGCGGAGAGGCAATAGATAGGGAGAGTGTGTCCGAGATTAGCCCACTCAGCCAGCTGTTGCAGCACTTGAACACCACAGCAGGGCAGACTGTAAAATGGCAGTGGATAATCATGCCCACACCTCTTCCACATCCACTTACTCCAACAGGGAATCAGAGTACCAGCTACGCAGCTATAAGAGACCAATCACCAGCAGCCTCTCCTTCAGAGCTGCTGTCGTGTGTGTATGTGTGCGCACACGTGAGCGAATTCTTACGCTTCTGCGTGCATATTTTCTGCCCTATCTTGCTTTCCCCCCTGCAGCCTTTGCAAAATATCGGAATATAGGACAGTACGCTCAGTTCCTGACTCATTTCCTTTCTAATAAGTCTCTCATGGCAACAGAGGGAGAGAGAGAGTCGAGGGAGAGTTTTGGCTTTTACACAAAAGTAATGATAAAAAGGCTCAGCCACATTATCATGCATTTTTCACCGTGGCAAGGCCCTGTGTCAGGAAGGAAAGGGCCGCCTCAGAAACACTTGGCTCAGAGGAGACCTGCACTGGGATCAGGAAGGTTAAGGGAAGAGACAATTAAACCAGATCTTGCCATCAGCTCTCATGTCTAATTCATCTGTTACTCACCTCCATAGTACATTACCTGCATATTATGCATATCTAATGAGGACCGTATGACAGTCCTAAGTTTTATATATATATATATATATATATATATATATATATGTGTGTGTGTGTGTGTGTGTGTGTGCATATCAATTTCTGTTAACTTTTGTACAAAATAAATATTAGAATTTATAAGTACACTGTTTCATCTTTCCAGGTTTGACATTCTGGCCAATGGCGGAGCATCACTGACGCTGAGCTTCGAGCGGGCACCATTTCTCACCCAATTCCGTACAGTATGGATCCCATGGAATGTCTTCTACGTAATGGACACGCTGGTTATGAAGAAAGAGGAAAACGACATCCCCAGCTGCGACCTGAGTGGCTTCATTCGACCCAGCCCTCTCATTGTGGCCACGCCGCTCTCCACCTTCTTCCGATCCTCGCCCGAGAACGGCCCTATCATTCCAGAGACGCAGGTAAGGCTCATTTGGACTTCATAAACTCAGGTGCATATGAGATTTCATATTTACAAACAATCCAAAATTTTCCTTCCCACCAAAGTGCTAATTCACCATTGTAAATGGAACAGTTGGTCATCTGGATACTGAATGATCATTTATTTACATGCACAGAAGAGGGTATCATAGGGCAGCAGCCAGTGTGAATGTGCAGTGAGTCTAGATGTGCTCTTCGCTGTTCAGTCAGTCACAAAAGAAGGAGCCTTTGAGAACAGTGATGGTGCTAAGAAAACGTGAGGAAACAGTCTGTTCTCTGCCCTCAACCTGCACCCAGAATGCAGTACTCAGAGGAGGAAGAGTTTGAATCTTAGTGTGGCGCTGGCAAGAGCTAGAAATCACTACAGCCTTCAGCGCAACACCACATATTGAGGAGATATTGGCCAGCATTTTATATCCTTTCGCACACCCTCCTTTTTGTTCCTTTTATAGTGCAAATCCGCACGCGCTATCCCCTACATAATCTGTTAAAATGACTCAAGCCTCTTGCTGCCTGTCTGTAAAAATGAAAACTGGACCCACATCAGAGCAAATAAATCATTGGGTCTTTGGGGAGATGAATATAAAAGCATGCTTAGTTTGTGTCTTGCACAAAACAATTTTAAAGTCTTAAAGGAATAGTTCACTCAAAAATGAAAATTCCTCTATTATTCTCACCATTTGACTTTATTTACTTGTGAACCACAAGAGGTATATTAAAAAGATCTTGGCCACTCTTTTAAATATAATGAAAATGAATGAGAATTTGGCATGTTTAATTTGTAAATGAGTCAGTCTTACTTTTTTTAATGAATCAAATGAATGATTCACTCATGCAGTTAACAACAGATGAGGAGTAACGACTTAAATAGCTTTCGTAAATGACAGAATTCTAATTTTTGAGTGAACTGATCCTTTAAAGCTAACTGTTGTGATAAAAAGGCAAAATAAAAGTCAATATTGAATTCCTCAGTCATGAGAAGTGAGTGCTGTTGTTGATTGAGAGGTTCACAAAACTTGGCTCTGTCCTGTCTGTATATTCTCTTCCAGCCTACCTTGTGTCCAGATGTGTATTTGATCCCTTCCTCTATAACCCAGCTTTTCCATTCTTACCTTTCTGTGGCATGTGGCGGGGGGAACATCCCCTGTAATGCAAGCACTCAGGGCCAACACATATGCTGTCTTACGAGTTTGCTCCGAGACATAAAGGAGAAAAATTGTTTCCTTATTGTCGGCAGCCTATGTTACAGGCCACACTCCTCTTCCCATGTTTCTCCTCGGTCCCAACAGGGGCGTTTGTCCCCTCGGTGGAACCCCACTCATCAAAGCAGATGGGCCCTGATTTGAGTTACAGCCTGCTTTGAGAGGAACTCTAAACAGGGGTAATCAGACCCAACCAAGTTAGCATTTAATATGGGGCTTTTGGCCTCAGCTGTAATGGCCTCCAAGGTCTTTTTTTACCCAGAGCGTCACACATAAATGGCAAACAGACATCCCTCAGCCCCCCTCATCCAGCGCTCGTAACGCTTAGCGGCCGTGACTCCGAACGGGCAGGCATATTGCTTCCACTTGGCCGTCGTGCAGGCCTGGAAAAAATTTTTATTTGGCTGGAGGAGAACAGCACATTTTCACGTCCAGAGAAAACCTCCGTGCGACAGTGGAAAATCAGATGAGACATTTAGTGAACGAAAGATATATATGATTACCCATCGTGCTTTGCGTTTTTGCCTCAGTAACTACTATGTCCTGTAAAGCATAACACCTCTAAATGTAATGAGAGTGCATTGATTCGGCTTTTCACAGAAACACTGGCTTCCTTTCTTACCGTGAAAAAAATGCTTGATGATAAAACTCAATCTGGTCTTTATTACTGTGCATTTAATGGGCTGTATCAAATGAACTTTCAAAGCCTATTTCATCTTCCCTTTCATTTGGCAAATGAGAAAATATTTTGCTTTAATGCAGCCATATGCACTTATGGCCCTTGCCCCTGTGGCTAAGAATAACACGGCTGCACACGTAGAGACACGGCAGCGCATGCGGTGCCATTTATTAAGAGCTTATAGCAGGCGGAGTAAAGCATGTTA